>SKCR01046041.1:0-108124 GCA_019454045.1 Zanthoxylum bungeanum | reverse complement strand
ATGACGGATCAACCCCTATAGCATGTATCTTTCTTTTAACTGTTAAATGATTTATAAATAATCACCATTATTCATAAATCGTCGACGTCTCTATTAGAACTCTCTAAAAGAACACTTAGAACTCACTTCTAAAGTGTACCACGGGCCCATAGTTTTTATCTGATTGCTAATCATATATGGACTACCTATTCTCTATACATAGAACTGACGGATCATATCTTAACACACATAGGATATCCTGAGGGTCCATCCACACCTAACGAACAAGCGGTGGTCTGATCTAAATAGATCGGTGATGTGACTGCCATCTAAGTATGGAGGATGTCTCATATACCCACAGTGGTATCTCAAGTCAAAGAATCACAAATGCTACTCAACTCGAGAAGATTATTATTGACGTTGGTGTACTATCTATTAAGAATCTTCAGTGAGTCATTCGATTTTTATCTGCTATAAACACCTACACGTCTTTATGAGTCTCCAAGACTCATGGTTCATTGAGAAACCATTGGAATCCAACATTGCAGTATACGACATGTACCAATTTTAATGGGTTTACTTTACTGACCAAGTAGTGTAAATCTTGACCAGGAACAGTCTAAGAATGACAATGTCATAATACAACTCAATGTCAGTTGCGACACTTTTGCAACTGTTTTATAACTAATAATTCTAAGGTCAATTACGTCTTTACCATATAAAGAGATATATATTATATTATAGAAACTTCTTATTTTATTCATAATAAAATGTTGCCCTTGTACTCAATATTATAAAAACTACTTATTTTAAATGATTTATAAATCCTCAATATTATTCATAAAAGTTGCCCTAGTACTCTACGAGTATATTTCATTAGTGAGACTCTTTAGGTTCAGGCATATCCGTCATGAAATCCAATTTCGTGTCCATAACCTACCCACCCGTAAGCTATGACGAACACAGATAAACTCACTAAACCATATAGGTCGAGGCCATTGCATACGTATAATCCCTCTGTCACATGTATCCGGATTATTCCAGAGATATAGATATAAACTTCAAATCTATATAGATATAATCATGTTGATGTTTCTATTAGCAATCTCTTCATAACACTTAGAACTCGCTTCTACAGTGTACCATAGGCTCATGGATTTAACAGATTATTATTTCATATTGAATACATATGCACTGTAGACAGAGCTTATAGATTCTATCTTGACACACACAGGATATCCTGAAGATCAGTCCACACCCAACAGACAGACGGAGGTCTAACCTTAATCGGTCGGTGATGTGACTGCCATCAAAGTGTGGAGGATATCTCATAAATCCACAGTGGTATCTCAAGTCAAAGAATCACTATGCTAATCAACTCGAGAAGATTCTTATTGACATTGGTGTAGCATCTATTAAGAATCTTCGGTGATTCGTTCAATGTTTATCTGCTATAAACACCTACACGTTTATATGAGTCTCCAATACTAATGGTTCATTAAAAAACCATTGGAATCCAAGATTCTAGTATACAATATGTATCAGTATCAACAGATTTACTTTACTAACCAAGTAGTGTAAACCTTGACCAGGAACTGTCTAAGAATGACAACGTCATGATACAACTCAATATTAGTTGCAACAATTTTACAACAATATCATAACTAATCATTCTAAGGTCAATTATGTTTTTACCATATATAAAGAGATGTTATATAATAGAAATTATTTATTTTATTCAAAATAAAATGTTACAAAAGTATTTATAGGGAAATACATAAGAAAATTGGTTCTCTTAGTACCAACCCTAACAATATAGTTGAGTTAGTCGACCATCACAGGTATGGACTTTTTGTTATTGCTATGATATGAAGTGAAATTTTTAATGACGTTGATGTCTATTAACGCATGTGAGTGTATGAACATGTAATAGTATGTATATATATGTAAATGAACAAGTATATGTATAAGTATTGTTAGGGTCAGGAGCAGCGGAAGTGCGCGGCTCTGACGAAATCGTAATTTAAAAATTTTTAAACTTACCGAATAAATTATTCAATATCCAATATGAATAATTCATTCATATTTCACCTAAACATATTATTCGATATAAAATAACGACATAATTATTTTAGATAATATCGTGAAATGTTTACGAAAATATTTTTTTCGTAAAATTGCATAAAACGCGTTTTTGACCGAACCGACCAACCAATACACATAGGGGTCACCCAGGCCATCCCTAATAGTACTTGGGCAGTTCATGTGATGCCCGAACAATGACCAATTCACTGTTTGGACAGTCGTCGCCTGGTAAGCCCGATACTCACCCGATAACGCCGTTTTTCACTGTTTTCTCATATTTTCAATCCGAAATAATTTCCGGAAATTATTCTAATTCCCAAAAAACATCCAATATATTTAAATAACATATTTTTTGTCACCAAATTTCCAGAATTTCCATATCTGATCTGGATGCAAAAATATTCATTTTTCATATTTTAAATCCAATTTTCTCAACATTAATCATATTAATATTAACACCAATAAAAGTCTCGACCAATGAAGAACTCAAGAATAATTATAGGAGTTACAAGAGTGGTCATAACACGTCTAGAATGGCAACCAAGTCATCAAATGACCAAAAATGTAGTTGTTAACCATTAACAAACACATTTTTGGTGTGTAGAGCATAGGTATTCAATATATAATTAACAATCTGTTAAATCCATGGGGCTGTGGTACACTGTAGAAGTGATTTCTAAGTGTTATTAATAAATTGCTAATAGAAACGTCGATGTAATTATATCTATAGAGATTTGAAGTTTATATCTGAGTGTTATTAGGCCACTCATTGATGACCTAGAATTGATCAAGAGTTATTTCAAAGTGGTGAGACTTGTTTGGTGTGGTAGAGAATTATTTATAGTATTGGATTTATTTAATTTGATGTAATTTGATTAATTTGTAAAATTAGGGTTTATACATTTTTCCAAATTTGCGGCTTTTCATATATGTGTTGTATATAAGATGTACATTTAATTTGGTGTTGATTAGTATCATCTAATGTTATTTTGAATAAATTTGGACCAAAATGCAAAAACTGAAAAATTTTGGGAGCTCTCAACAATTTTGGATTTTTGTGGGTTTTAAGTTGTCTTTTGTCTTTTGATGTATTGGACATATAAATATTTTTGGGAGTGATTTTAAATCACTTAAATTTGTATTTGACAAATTAGGACTAAAATGATCCAAATGTAAAAGTTTGGGGTCCCACGATAATTAAGTCAAAATCATATTTTAGGTAAAAATTTCAGTTTTTAAGTATTGAGTAATTAGAATAAATAAGTTTATTTTAATTGACCAAGAAAAATTATTGAAATCGGAAAATTTTGATTTTCTACATTCCGTTGCGTTACCCGGATTTGTCTATTAAAAACCCTTACAAAATTGTATTAGCGCTAGTCTGATTCTGAACACATGATATGATTATTCCTTTAAAATTAATGTTTAATCTAATATCTACTTTATGCATGCTTGTGTTTATTTAATTTGATTAAATAAAGTAAATAACATCTTTTGAGGAAAACCCTATTGTTAATAAGGTTTTATATTTAATATGTATTTGATGCATGTTACTTGGTCTGTCTTATCAATACCGCTTATGGATAAATAATCCACAACTATATCTGAGGACGTGCCAAAGCTGTGAGGATATAGTTGGTAGGAATTTATCTGTACCGGATATATTTGTGATATTAGGAAAATTCAAGCGAAAGCGGAATCCTGAACGTGCCAAAGCTGTCAGGGTTACACAAGTATCTTAAATTTATCATTGACAAGTTTAACCTTGATACGCCTCCTTGTGAATGTGTCAAAGTTGTCACAATGAGAAACGATCATGACTGGAACCCAGGAGTCACTGGTGAGTGATTGACAATGAGTTGTCTACCTAATGAATATATGTAAGCGAGAACGTGCCAAAGCTGTGAGCTGAAATATATTCATGGGGTCCACATTTCACTATTATATTTATTTTGATTATTAATTTTTATGTATTATGTTTGGGGATTACAGTTTTGCATTAAATAGTGCGATGGAATTTTTTGATTAAAAATACATGATCTATTTAATGTTTTTGATATTATATGAAACTGTTTTGTCTGCTAACCATTTATACGATATCTTTTTGATAGATCTGCGATGGCGGCTCCTTCGAACAGCCCCTTTGATCGTATGCATGATACGAATAAGCTCAAGGGCACTGAGAACTTTGTAGACTGGGATGTGGATTTGAGGATTGTCCTCGGATTTGAGAAGCTGGGATATATATTAGAGGGTCTATTACCCCTTGCTATATCAGAGGATGCATCACCGGAAGAGATTGAGACTTTCCTCAAATGGAAAGATGATGATTTAAGGGTTAAATCATTTATTCTCAGTTCTCTGTCTTCTGAACTGAATAGGAAATTTTTTGAGATGCTTGATGCTTATAGCATGATGACACAACTCTGTGAATCGTTCATAAACCAATAACAAGTTGTGGTTCATAGAGTAGTAATGGAACTGTTTCATTCTAAACTTGACGATAGACAGGCTGTGAGCACACATGATTTCCCTCTCAATGATACTCTGGGATAAAGTGTCATACTTGGTTCGCTTTCGGTGTCGTATCGCCAGTTTTTCATGTACTTCAATATGAACATGATTAACTATACTTACCATGAGTTTCATAGGATGCTTCTCACAGCGGAGGATGATTTGAAGAAGGGAGTGTCGAATCGCCTTTCGAAACCCACTTCACTTTTTGCTTCTTCCCACTCCAAGTCGAAGGGGAAGAAGACGAAAGGAAAGAAGGAGAAAGGTTTCAATGTTCCTTTGTAAGCTAATGTAGCGAAGCCCAAGAGAGCTTTTGAAGATAAGTCCCATCACTGCCAGAAAGTCAGACACTAGAATAGGAACTGTCATGACTACCATGCCCAGATCATGAGGAAAAGAACATCGACATCAAGTACTTTTATTTTTCACGTTATTGATATCTGATTAACTTATGAAGCTGTCACATCTTCTTGGATTTTAGATCCTGTTTTTCCCGTTCACATTTGCAATTCGTTGCAGGTGCTGAAGGAAAGTAGACAGCTGAAATATTGAGAGATGCATTTGCGGTTCGGGAATGGTGACTCTCTGGATGTGATTATAGTGGGCTTATATGAGTTCCCTTACCCAATGGGAGACTTTTCCTGCATGACTGCTATGTTCTACCTAGATGCGTAGCAAATATTATATCACGTTTTGTATTAGATATAGAGGGATATCATGTAAATATTAAGAACTGTTCTTTGTATTTATATGATCAAAATAATATTCAAATCCTTTGTTGTCCAAATGAGCATGGTCATTATATTTTACACACCTCTCGAGATATTTTGAATATTGGAATGAATAAACGTAAATTATCTTAAATCATTAATATTGAACTTTGGCATATGTGGTTAGGTCATATAGACATGAAATGCCTAACCCAGTTGGTTAGGAATGGTTTGATTCCGGATCTCACCATTGAACTTTATCGAACTTATGAATCTTGTATTCGAGGTAAAATGACCAAAGCTCCATTTTCGGGTGTTGTTCACCGAGCCATTGACTTATTGGAACTTGTACATTCTGATGTATGTGGTCCTATGAGTCAGAATGCATACTATGATTTTTCATACTTCATTACCTTTACCAATGATGTGTCATGGTGCAGAAATATTTATGTGATGAAACATAAATAGAAAATCTTTGGAAAGTTCAAAGAATTTCGAAACGAATTAGAAAAAAAAACTGGACAATATATTAAATGCCTTCGATCGGATCGAAGCGGTGAATATATGAGTGAAGAGTTCACTGATTATTTAAAGGAGAATGGGATTCTCGTTCAATATACTCCTCCCAGTACTCCACAACATAATGGAGTGTCAAAGAGGATAAATCGAACATTATTGGATATGGTCCGATCTATGTTGAGTTTTATAGATTTGTCCTATTTCTTATGGGGTTATGCTCTTTTAACTACCGCACATCTTTTGAATAAGATTCCTTCTAAAGATGTCCCAATGACTCCGTATGAGATATGGACCGATAGGAAATCGAATCTTAATTATATTAAGGTTTGGTGTTGTCCTGCATACGTCAGGGTGGCTCAGTAGAATAAGTTCTTGCCTCAAGTGAAAAATTTTAGGTTTGTTGGATATCCTTCAAAAACGAAAGGAAATTTGTTTTATGATACTGAGCATCGAAATATGATCGTAGCTTGCTTCGAAAAATTTCTAGAGGTAGAATTTTTGACTAAAAGAGGTAATCATAGGTAGGTTGAAGTTGATGAAGTACAACCTTAGACCAACGAACCAACAGAGGAACCTAAAGTTCAAGAAGATGAAGAACCTTCATTACCATCACTCCATAGGTCCAAAAGGTATCTAGACCTCTTGAACGCTTGTATTTGATACAAGAAAAGAGTTTTGATGTTCTCTTAATAAAAGAGACAGACCCTTTTACCTATAGAGAAGTGAAGTTGGACATTGACTATGTGAACTGCCAAGAAGCCATGAAATCAAAGTTAGACTCTATGCATCTGAATCAAGTTTGGGACTTGGTTCAGCTTCCTGAAGGAATTTTTCCTATCGGTTGAAAATGGGCTTACAAAAGGAAGCGCATGCCTGACGAAAAGATTGAAACCTTTAAGGCTCAACTGGTAGCTAAAGGTTACAAGCAGCAACCTGGAGTCGACTACGATGAAACTTTTTCTTCAGTAGCGATGCTAAAGTCTATATGGATTTTATTATCTATTTTCGCTTACCATGATTACAAGATTTAGCAAATGGATGTAAAAATGGCTTTTCTAAATGGATTTCTTGACGAAGAAATCTATATGGAACAGCCAGAAGGTTTTGTATCCAGCGAAAACTCAGGCATGGTATGTAAGCTTAAGAAGTCCATTTATGAACTTAAACAGGCTTCACGAAGTTGGAATCTTCGATTCAACGGGATAATCAAATTGTCTAGTTTTCTCAAGAATTCAGAAGAATCCTCTGTGTGTAAGAAGGCCAGTGGGAGTATGGTGGTATTTTTAGTTCCCTATGTTGACTACATCATGATCATTGGAAATGATATCGGGATGATGCAAGGCATTAAAGTATACCGCTATAAGAATGTATCCATAAGGACCTGGTGAAGCTTCTTATGTCTTAGGCATAAAACTCTATAGAGATAGAGAAAGAAAGCTTATTGTGTTATCCCAATCAATGTGTTGGACAATTATGACCCATAGCGTCACTATTTGTACAGATCATGGTGTTGTTGTACAAATTAACTATGTGACAAAGAAGATTGCACTCTTATCATTTGTGATTAGATCACCTAGATGTATAAATGATAGGAGGTCCCTATGATTTGTTCCTGGACGGAGAATGATATGAGACAGTATCAGTCCACGAAGGATAAATCATTAAATATCCCTAGTCAGAGTATTATCGAGATTGGACATCGATAAATACGTAAAAGACTAGTATTACACTTGTGCGCGTTGTGAGGGCACAACATCATAGTTCTCATATATTTGGGTATAAGATACTCATGCAAGTGTAATAGGAGGTTGTGTTTTATCGATGGTACGGGAAACAGCTTCGCTCTGGATAGACCCCATCAGAATTCCATTGGTAGTATGACTATGTGTCTATGGAAGTCCGAAATCAGGGTAGGTGTATTTGGTCTTAACCTGAGACTTGTACCACTAATGCTTGCGACAATTAATATACTTTGGTTGCGGTCGTCCAGGGCTTTAACAGGTTCTGTGTACACCAATGCTGGGTATATTGAGAATCGTAGTGTGTTGGGTGTGATGTCAAGACGGAAGTTTCATCCAGTCATATGGAGATGATGGTCACGTAGGATACAGGACTGGTTCTCTTAAATGCTGCAGCTATCGGGATAAAATGACAATGTCAAGTTTATCCGATTATAGAGACTAGTAACCAGACATCCGACATATGCTTCGTACGGGGCAGACAAAATTCCAGCCCCAGGCCTAGCACGTGATCATTCGATACTGGACAGAAATACGCAATACTACGTATACTACGCCTGATATAGATCCTTTATTCCTGTAAGGATATTTCCGGAGAATTGGGTAGGCATGGCGCTTTGCTAGAGGCCAACCTTGTCTTGTAAATCGGTATAAACGTAGTACGAGGTACTTACGTGTTCGGATATTCTGACGACCGAATTTACTGCCAATATATTCGGGGATCTCATGGGTCGCACTCTAAATTAATCTGGGATTAATTAGAAGAGAGAGAAAATTAATCTGGGATTAATTGCAGAGATATTTTATCTAGGATAAAATATCTATTAAAAGGGAGATAACGGTTAATTTGGAATTAATCGAGAAATTAATATATTCGATATATTAAACGAAATTAGATTTCGACGCGGAATTAAAATTAGATTTTAATTCGGGCAAACAAATTAATTTAGAATTAATTCGTTAGCGACGTGAATAGTGATTTCGCTAGGCGTAATCATTTAATTACGTCGTAACGGAAAATTCGTTAATTTGGAATTAGCGAACCCGAGCCCGGGATTGTTTGCGAGCACATTCGCATTTCGAATTCGAGTGCGGCACGTAAGTCAAATCAAACGTCAAATCACTAGTCACATCAAGCGTCAAATCATGTCACTTTGAGTGATGTGACACTTGATTGATTGATTTGATTGATTGATTGATGGTAGTTGTTGGAAGGCTTTTCCATTTGACTTTTTGGAAGCCAAAAATGTGGTAATTCACTTATTTATTTTTGGAAAATATATAAGTGTTTGATATATACACTTTTCCAACCAATTCAACACAATCTCTTTTTCTCTCTTTCTCACTACAACACACGCCCAAGGGGCTGTAAAAAGCTTACTGGTTTTTTCCAAAACCGTGAGCAGTGGGAAGCACAAGAGTGGGATTTTGTGGCAAAATCACAAGTGCTAGCACACTTATGAGACATGCGAAGGTGATAGGGAAGTCCACCCATGAGCCGGGAACCATTCGACGAAGCTTGAAGCTTGAAGCTTGTTCGAGGAGCTAAAAATAGAAAATGGAGGTGCATGGACTGCTCACTACCGTGACAGTCCAAGAGGCAGAAAATTAATTTTCGTTGCTTGAAGCGTCGCTCAACCGATCGATGTGAGTATTCTGCAACTTCGTCGATTTGTATTCGCACTTGATTCATGCTTATTATTGATCTTGGGACCTTAATAGAAACCAACAATGGTATCAGAGCAATGTTTGAGCATGAAAAAGTTTAAGGCTTAAAATTTGGGTAATTTTTATTTGAGCATGATTTGAATGAATTGGATGTTGGAGTATGCTTAATACATGTTTAATTGAATATTGATTGGATCAATTTCATGAATTTTTGTTTGGAACTTTTTTCCCCAAATGCTTGTGTTGGCCGAATGGTGACATAGCCCTAATGTCTTGGAATTTTGATTTGTTGATTCATTGGATGAGTTAGAATCATGTTGGGATTGTTGATTTGAAAATTAATTGGATTGAATTTTTGAATTGGACAAAAACCCTAATTGCCGAGACCTTGATGAGCATGTAATGGGTTTGATTTTAATCAAAATGTGTTGGACATGTGATGATGAAAATGAGCATGATTAATTGTATAAATTGATGTTTTAGAAATGTTAATTTGGGTGATTAATCATGATATACACTTTAGGTTAATTAAATGTGAAATTTGATTTTTTGCATTTAATTAATTGGGCCTTAAAATTGGATTTGGGCTTTAATGTTGTAAATGGGCTAATTGGGCTTTGTTGTACAAAGTTGGGTTTAGGCAAAATTGGTTGGATCCAATTAGGCCCAAAACCGTATCCATAAAGCCCAAATGCGACTTAATGGACCTTTAAAGTTTAATTGGGCCTAATGGGCCAAAATCTATTTCTGGGCTTATGGGGTAACTCCCGGATTGGATTTTGGTTATTCGGTTTGACCCGAGTTGACCAAAAGTCCACGCCTTAAGAAATTAATTAAAAGCCCATTTGACTTTAATTAAATTAACGTTGGACGTTAATCGGGTTTTGAGACCCGTAACGTTTAAATTTGGAATTTAAGTCGTAAAAGTTCATTAATAAAGTGTAGTATTTAATTTGGAATTAAATAGTGAATTAGAATTAAATGCATATTGAATTGGATTTTATTTTGTAGTTTAATTTAAATCGAGAATTCTTACTTTGAGTACTTATTCGCAAAAACGAGTTTGACTCGAACAAAATCAAATCGTTGTTTGAACATTGGATGATCACTAATTATCAGATTAATTAATTTATTAGATTGATTGATAACATGCTTGTGTGAATACATGGTTGCGATGAATGAATAATGTATATCGAATGGATATTAGATGGGTGGGACAATTTTAGAAATTATTGTAATAAATTTGATTTATTAATTGGACTTGCGTGTCCAGCCTTATTACCTCCTTATTCTTTGTATTCTCTTCTCACCTATTCCCCTCAATGTAAATGAGGTTTCTTTAGAAGTGTAGTGTAACGGGTAGAAGTAAATACATGTGCTAGCGGGAGAGAGAAAGGGAGAGATTTGATCTAGGGTCAATGTGTAAAGTATCCATCCGCATATCATTATTATTTTATTATACGCGCTTTATTATGTGTTTAGAATGCATGTTTAAGGGTGTATGATGATGAGACCTTAACAAAGATAATAAATTGGTTGCCAATTTGCACTCGAAAAACCATCGTAAAATATTAAGCGTTTTTCCTTCCATTGAGTGATTCTCACTCAAGATCCGAGACTGGCATTGGCTTGTTGGCCAAAGTCAAGGCCTTTGTCCGTCGAGGATGTGTTTGAATCATGAAGGCTTTGTTCCATATCAGTGTGTTGTCCAAGTTTTGGTTTGTTGGCCAAAGTCAAGACCACTTCTTATCCATCGACATTGATTACGAAGCTTTCCACGGTCAATGGGTCGCGCTTAACTGGGATCACTAAGTTTGTTGTGCCAAAGCCAAGGCTTAGTTGATTCAGAGGAAAAAGGTTAGGTAATACATTGGATGTATTGGCATATATAAGATATATGTTTCGGACTTGGATGTCCCCCTACCGGATCTAGGAATTGGATTGGATCCAATCGATCTTAGAGATCTACCTAGTTAATTATCATACAATTTGTTGGCCAAATTCAAGATTGTGTGATATTTAATGGGATCCTAGCCCACTAGGAAACACGGTTTCCCGAGTACTCGACAGAGGGTTAGAGGTTCACCGAAAAATAGTAGGAGGCAAGAATTGAATTTGCAATACTCGTTCAATTACTTGCCATACGTGCTCAAACAAATATCATTCGTCAAATAAATTAAATTATAGTTGATTAAATAGTTGGACTATTGTAATCATTATAATAAATAGTACCTAAATCGTTGATTAAATAGTTTGACTATTAAAATCAAGATAAAAATGAAAGATTGACGTTTAATACATAATCCTAGGGAAAATGTATTTAAATGATTTAATTTTCAAATTGGGAATAATTTTCAGGATGGTCCTGGAAAATAATAAGTTACTTTATTTGATAAAATAACATATTATGCCTATGCCCGAAGTTAAGCAAATAGTAGAGCATAATCTTTGGAAGATTTAGGTGATGATAACTTAAGTGCTTAATCCATTAAGCTTGTCGTAGTAGACTCCTTAATTTCTGAATCAGAACTAAGGATTAGATCCTTAAAGTATGATGATGAAATTGAAGGATCTTCATAAATCTATGCTTAGATTTTAGAAGTACTAAATTGCAATAAATAACTCTTGGAGAGTTAATGACTATTCTCAAGGAGATAAAGTCAAAGTTTGCAATTAGGCAAGTAGCACTAGTCGCACCTTACTTCGATATTCTAGAAACCCAAGGCTTGGCCAAAGGCTACTGAAATGTTGAAAATGGCAAAGGCAAAATCATTATAATCTTCTAGGAAGATAAATGACATATCCCAAAATGTCTGCCTAAATGTGGCAAACGGGATCGCGGAAGCGTGACTGCCGTTTGGACAAAGCAGACATGAAGGAATTGAAGAACGAGCAAGGCTCTGACTTCAAATATGTTTGTCATTATTATGTTCATTACTAGTATTGAAATTAGATTTTAAATACTTAGTGTGGTACATAAAATATATGTATTGATGTTCAGAATCTGTTTTGAACAGGATACTGACTTCAGATGAGATTATTCTGCGAATCGGAAACGAGACGAAAGTCACTGTTTTAACCGTAGATACCGAAGTTTAGGAACTACCTTTGGGTGTGTACTTAAATTAGGATATTGTTATAATGTAACTAGTTTGACTAGATACATTATCTCTATATCAGTGTTTAACCCGCTGCGGGTGAACCTTTATATTCTAGAACACTAAAGTGTTTTATTATATAAAGATGATATTAAGATAAACACATTAGATGTGAATAACAGCATTTATATTTTAAATATAAACAAATCTCAAACATATACATGACAAACAACAACTCAAACTGATTTGATCAGAAGAAACATATTGTGGCATTGTTGTCTGGGACACAATTAAACAAGAATCTTATATCCACACTTTTGAAGAGTGGGTACTCGGACTAATTTGATTCCATTCAAATAAAGTCTATGAATCTAGTTTATTGGGCAAAGTGCCTAAAACACTGTTTACTTGGTAAAAGTGTAAATGCCACTAATCTGTTAGCCCTAGTTCATAGTGAAGCAAGATGGCCCATGTCTAGCTAGGCTAGATGTGGATGTGAATATTTCGTGACCTTTACGGATGTGGCATCGCGTAATAGTTATGTGTTTATTTTGAAGAACACAAATCAGAAACTTTTAAAGTTTCGACACGAAATAGACAAACAGATCGACTATAGTATTATACCGTCACGGTAAAACCGTAATGGAAAATACTTAAGTAATACGTTTCTAATATACTTGAAAGAGTATAGTATTCTTTCAAAGAGGACTCATTCCGGAACACGTCAAAGTGACGGTGTGTCCGAACTGAGTAACCGAATCTTGTTAGACATGATAAGGTTAATCATGAGTCGCTCTGAGCTACCATTTCCTTCAACGGATAAGCTTTAAACAGTGCATAACTTATTTTGAATAAGGTTCCATTAAAATCTGTTTGACAGATTTCATATTAGATATGAACAAGAAAGAAACCGGGTTTCACATTCCTGTATATTTGAGAATGCTAGGCATATGTTTGGATAATACCAAACTAGAACCCAAATTGGATAAGTGCCAATTGTAGGTTATCCTAGGGATACCAAAGTATTGTACTTATACAACTCACTTGAGAATAATTAGATTGTTGCTCGCCATGTGGTTTTCCTAAGAGGAATACCGAGATGCAGTGGTAAGTGGGAGGATAGTAAAACTCGATGAAAATCGGAGTAATACTGTTCAAGGCACCGAATCCTAATGGAACACAAATAGTTCATCAAGGATAAAACTATTACCATTAATCATCGTATACACAAGAATCGCGTATGTCGGAGAGAGTCAGAAAACAACCTGGGGTATGGGTTTCTGATCTCACCTCATAATGATGTCCATCTTATTGAGGTATACCAACTGACTACGTATGAGGAAATGATACAAGGTATCGACTCTTATTATGGCAAAGTGCCATATAATCCGAAATGGATTCCATGTATATCAACCAAGTTTGGATACTAGTTGATGTACCGTAATGTATTGTGCCTATTGGTACTATATAAGTCTTCAAAGAAGACGTACATGGAAGGCAACATACCAACGTATAAAGCTAGGCTTTTAGCGGAAAGGTATCGTTATCAACATTATGTTGATTACGATTCAACCTTTTACCTGTTGCCAAAGTAAATCCATTTGGATAATGCTTGCAAAAGCTGCGTGTTTCATTTATGAAATATGTCAGCTTAACGGGAAAATCGCTTTCCTGAAAAGGAAACCTCTTGGAGGATGTTTACAACATCATGTCGATTTTGTCGTACCATAACAAGCAAACAAGGTTTGCAGGTTGTTCGATCCATGTTTGGATTGAAGCAAACATAGGTTATTGGAATTATCGTTTTGATGTAATCATAATAGTTTATGATTTAATTCAAAACGAAATGATTCTTGTGTATATAAGAGGGTTAGTGGGAGCGCACTGACAGTGGCTGTCCTATAAAATAATGATATTATATGTCATTTCTTGGAAATGATATTCCCATAATAATAATCGGTGAAAGCTTGGCTTTCGAAAACTCTCTGTGGAACCGTACATTGAAAAATGTACGCGACCTGGTGTCTCATACGCTTTAAGCATAGGGATTCACAAACAGGCCAATCCGAGTGATAGTCACTGGATTGAAGTTAAGAACATCCGTTAGTATCTTAGAGAACTAAGGATGCTGTCTTAGTCTATGGAGAAGGAGAACTTGAAGTGACTGGGATCACTGTTGCAAGTTTCCTAAACCGATAAAGACAACTAAAAGTCGCAAACGGTACTATAAGGTTTGAATAATGGTACAGTGAGCTGGAAATCTTCCAAGCAAGATACTGTTACCGAATAAACAACAAATGCTGGTTATTGCTGCAGCTGAGGCGGCAATAGAAGCCTTCTGGGTCAATAAACAAATCTAATTAGATTAGATATAGTTCTGTTAGCAGCTGAGCTAGGCGTCAGCACAGGCTAAAGAATTAACGGTCTCATCAACGATCCATATACATACTTTGATAATCATCTGATTCGTTCGGATCATATATCGCGGCGATGTGATGATCAAATAAATCGCATCAGACGATAATCATGCAAATCCGCTGACGAAAGCTTTTCTCAGTAATTTGAGCCAACCGTACATAGTTCGGGTGTCAAGCACTCGAGTGACTGGCTATAGGCCAAGTGGGAGATTGGTGGACAATTATGACCCATAGCGTCACTATTTGTACAGATCATGGTGTTGTTGTACAAATTAACTATGTGACAAAGGAGATTGCACTCTTATCATTTGTGATTAGATCACCTAGATGTATAAATGATAGGAGGTCCCTATGATTTATTCCTGGACGGAGAATGATATGAGACAGTATCAGTCCACGAAGGATAAATCATTAAATATCCCTAGTCAGAGTATTATCGAGATTGGACATTGATAAATACGTAAAAGACTAGTATTACACTTGTGGGCGTTGTAAGGGCACAACGACATAGTTCTCATATATTTGGGTATATGATACTCATGCAAGTGTAATAGGAGGTTGTGTTTTACCGATGGTACGGAAAACAGCTTCGCTCTGGATAGACCCCCTCGAAATTCCATTGGTAGTATGATTGTGTGTCTATGGAAGTCCAAAATCAGGGTAGGTGTATTTGGTCTTAACCTGAGACTTGCACTGCTAATGCTTGTGACAATCAATATAATTTAGTTGCGGTCGTCCAGGGCTTTAACAGGTTTTGTGTACGCCAATGCTGGGTATATTGAGAATCGTAGTGTGTTGGGTGTGATGTCAAGACGGAAGTGTCACTCCAGTCATATGGAGATGATGGTCACGTAGGATACGGGACTGGTTCTCTTAAATGCTGCAGCTATCGGGATAAAATGACAAGGTCAGGTTTATCCGATTATAGAGACTAGTCACCAGACATCCGATATGTGCTTCGTACGGGACATACATAATTCCAGCCTCAGGCCTAGCACGTGATCATTCGATACTGGACAAAAATACGCTATACTACGTATACTACGCCTGATATAGATCCTTTATTCCTGTAAGGATATTTCCGGAGAATTGGGTAGGCATGGCGCTTTGCTATAGGCCAACATTGTCTTGAAAATTGGTATAAACGTAGTACGAGGTACTTACGTGTTCGGATAGTCCGACGACCGAATTTACTGCCAATATATCCGGGGATCTCATGGGTCGCTTCCCAAAGATTCACCGATGACGTATGACTCGCACTCTAAATTAATCTGGGATTAATTAGAAGAGAGAGAAAATTAATCTGGGATTAATTGCAGAGATATTTTATCTGGGATAAAATATCTATTAAAAGGGAGATAACGGTTAATTTGGAATTAATCGAGAAATTAATATATTCGATATATTAAACAAAATTAGATTTCGACGCGGAATTAAAATTAGATTTTAATTTGGGAGAACGAATTAATTTAGAATTAATTCGTTAGCGACGTGAATAGTGATTTCGCTAGGCGTAATCATTTAATTGCGTTGCAACGGAAAATTCGTTAATTTGGAATTAGCGAACCCGAGCCCGGGATGGTTTGCGAGCGCATTCACATTTCGAATTCGAGTGCGGCACGCAAGTCAAATCAAGCGTCAAATCGCTAGTCACATCAAGTGTCAAATCATGTCACTTTGAGTGATGTGACACTTGATTGATTGATGTGATTGATTGATTGATGGTAGTTGTTGGAGTTGTTGGAAGGCTTTTCCATTTGACGTTTTGGAAGCCAAAAATGTGGTAATTCACTTATTTATTTTTGGAAAATATATAAGTGTTTGATATATGCACTTTTCCAACCAATTCAACACAATCTCTCATTCTCTCTTTCTCTCTACAACACACGCCCAATGGGCTGTAAAAAGCTTACTGGTTTCTTCCAAAATCGTGAAAAGTGGGAAGCACAAGAGTGGGATTTTATGGCAAAATCACAAGTGCTAGCACACTTACGAGACATGCGAAGGTGATAGGGAAGTCCACCCATGAGCCGGGAACCATTCGACGAAGCTTGAAGCTTGTTCGAGGAGTTCAAAAATAGAAAATGAAGGGGCATGGACTGCTCACTGCCGTGACAGTCCAAGAGGCAGAAAATTAATTTTCGTTGCTTGAAGCGTCACTTAACCGATCGATGTGAGTATTCTGCAACTTCGTTGATTTGTATTCGCACTTGATTCATGCTTATTATTGATCTTGGGACCTTAATACAAACCAACACAACGTACATAGATAAGATCTTATAACAGTATAATTTTGGTAACTGTAAAAACAACAAACATACTATTCAGACATGGCTTACATCTTTCAAAGAAGATGTGTCCACAAACAGAAGATCAGAAGAATAGAATGTCTAATCAACTTTATGCTTTGTGTTTGGGCATCATCATGTATGCCATGTTATGTATTATACCTGATATTAGCTTCACAGTTAGTGTGACCATCAAATATAAATCCAATCCAGGAAATGACCATTGGATGGTCATTAAACATATGCTCAAGTATTTTAAAAGTACTAAGGATGAGTTGATAAAAGATGTTGTTTGGTTTAAGAACTTTATTACAGAATTGGGAGTTGTCCCAAGTATCAAGAATCTAATTCCGTTATACCGTGATAATAATGGAGCCATTGCGCAAGCAAAGGAACCGATGGTGCATCAGAAGTTGAAGCATGTGGAACGGAGGTACCACATCATTCGAGAGATTGTGTTACGAGGGGACATTATCGTGTACAAGGTCCCGAGTGAAGATAATGTAGCAGACCCGTTTACCATGTCCATTCCTCTGAACTTATTTGATTTATATGTGGAGTCGATGGGTATGAGATACAATCGATATTAGTACTAGAGCAAGTGGGAGAATTTGTTAGGGTTGGTGTTCGGAGAATTTTCTTATGTATTTCCCTGTAAATACTTATATAACTTTTTATTATGAATAAAATAAACAGTATCTATCATATAACATCTCTTTATATATGGTAAAGACGTAATTGACCTTAGAATGATTAGTTATAATACAGTTGCAAAAGTGTCGCACCTGATATTGAGTTATATCATAACAGTACCATTTCTTTAACAGTTCATGGTCAATGTTTACATTACTTGGTCAGTAAGTAAATTTTTTGAGATCGGTACATGTCGTATATTGGAATCTTGGATTCCAATGGTTGAATCTCAATGAACCATGAGTCTTGGAGAGTTGTATAGACATGTATGTGTTTATATTAGATAAACACTGAATAACTCACTGAAGATTCATAATAGATGCTACACCAACGTCAATAAGAATCTTCTCGGGTTGAGTAGCATTATGATTCTTTGACTTGAGATACCACTGTAGATATATGAGATATCCTCCACACTTTGAAGACAGTCACATCACCGACCTCTTAAGGTCAGACCTCCACATGTCCGTTGGATGTGGACTGATCCTCAAGATATCCTATGTCTGTCAAGATAGAATCTGTTAGCTCTGTGTATAGACCATAAGTATTCAATATCGAATTTGCAATATGTTAAATCTATGGGCTCGTGGTACACTGTAGAAGCGAGTTCTAAGTGTTATTAAGAGATTGCTAATAGAAACATCGACGTGATTATATCCATAGAGATTTGACGTTTATATATATATATATGGAATAATCCGGATACCTGTGATGGAGAGATTATACGTATGCAATGACCTCAACCTGTATGGTTCAGTGAGTTTATTTGTGTTCGTCATAATTTACGGGTGGGTAGATTATGGACACAAAATTGGATTTCATGATGGATATGCCTGAACCTAGAGAGTCTCACTAATGAAATATACTCGTAGAGTACTAGGGCAACTTTTATGAATAATATTGATTATTTATAAATCGTGTAACGGTTAAACAAAGATACATGCAAATGGACCTTTGGCCATTTCCTATTTAATGTGTATCTGTATTTAATGTATGATTTTATTAAATACACATTAATTTAATGTCAAATTGAGATATTTCACATATATCATTAATATTTGTATTTGAGATATTTAAAGTAAATATAATACATATATTTGAGATATTTGTATTTAATTAATTATTTGATTATTTAATTATTAAATGATTAAAGTAATTAAAATATAAATATCTACCATTATGATAAAGTTAGGAAATGATTAATTTATGTATATTGTTCACTTTATTTTTAAAGAAAAGGTTGTCAAATTGAGTTTGACTTCCTTGCTATTTGTTTAATTTTGATTAAATTGAACAATCTCCATTTTATTTTATTCTTGTAAATTTCGGCCATGACCTAGCAATATATAAAGCTTTCATTTTTCTATTTCTTCACACATGTTCAAGCCTCCAAAAATATAACAAAATAAGGTTGAGAGAAAATGAGAAAAAACAAGAGGCAAAGCAAAGAAAGCTAAGGATTTAGTAAGTATTTCCATATTTCTATTAGAGGTAAATTTGTTCCTTTTATTATTGGCTACAACATGTGTAGTTCATAAGTTTTTCTACTCCTTCTTGTTTGTGTTTTTGATGGTTGGAAGCCTGGATGATGGGTGTATGCATGTATCTTGTTAAAAGAAAGCTTGTAAGGAGTTAGAAACCATTTTTTTGGTAATTTGATGATCATGTTGCCATTCTAGAGTTGTTAGGCCACTCATTGATGACCTAGAATTATTCTTGTAACATCCCCAATCTGGGAGATGATACCGGCAGGGAATATGTCATATTATCCCCATGAGCCTCTTATTATCTGTCTATAATCATCTTAACTGAGCTAATCTCAACTGAATTTCCTATGCATAAGGACCATTGCCCCGACTCATCAACATGAAATGCATCTCAAATACTCCTATAGTGTAATCATTAGTACTGCACATCACAACTATGATAATAAACACATTAGCACATTTCAATAACTTATTCTATACAGTGCATGACATATAACATTTACTTTGACTCTGACACTACTGAAACTTTATGCACACTCTGGTGGACTCAGACCCTCTAGTGACTACCATCAGTATCCATCCTCCCGAGCTCATCCTCCAGGGTCCAGCAAAATAAAACACTTGGAGGGGTTAGATCATTTGAATGATCTATATGAGTGGACGAAAACTGAAAATACTACTATAAAAATATTTGGTTCTAAAACCAATGTTCAAGAAATAGCATTATACGAAAACTCTTTTCCTATATGAAAACTTCGGGCTTCATTATGAAAATCTCGCCTAATCACTTTCTGTAAAACTTATCTTTTCTGAGAGTTTCTTGTAAAACTGTTGTTTTATGAAAACTTTCTTTTCTAAAAACCTTTTCGGAAAACTGTATCTGAAAACTATTTCTGAAATCTGTATATGTCTCTGAAAACCTGACGTATGGGGGCGTTACGTATCGCCGTCCCCCAAAGCATGCCACTCATGTCTCTTAATCTAGTGGTCTTGGGGCGTTACGTATCACCGTCCCCCAAACCACTGAACTAGAACAAGGGGGTGCAGATCTATGCTACCCTACAAGCTCTTAAGTTAGGATCTATGGGCATCTGTCATCCCTTATCCTGAACTAGGATCTGAGTTCGTTACGTATCGCCGTCCCCTCAGTCCTCTACATGTGCACATGCCATCCGTCAATTCCATAAGTTACATACTGAGTTGGGTTTTTTCTCTATGCCTCCAAAACTCTCAAAACTCATGCTATTAAATCCAATCTTTCTGAAACATTATTATCTGAAAAACATCTGTAATAAAATTTCGGCTAACACCCTATATGCTCAAAAAGTAAGTCTGGATTCAAAACTTGATAAATAAAATCAGTTTGAGAAAAGAGGTCCACTCACAGGCTGAAATCTGGCTGGCATTACTCGCTTGTTGAGAAAACTCCGGTTCCTGCGATGTTCTACATTTGATAGACTAGATTAGAAATGGACTAAGAAACGTACTATGGAGTCAAGTTAAAATTTACTTATTCAACTAAGCGCTATCACTCTGAGGATTTCGTACTCATATTATGATATAATATGTACACACAAGTTGATACGAGACCCTTAAGGTGGCCTCCAACGTGTTCAGGTGAAACTAAGATGGTTTGAAACTGATTTGGGGAATTTTTGACAACGCATCGTGACACAGTGCATTGAATGTCGTGACGCGCATCATTCCAGAAACATTCCCAATACGCGTCGCGACGCCCGACCTTACGCGTCGCAATGCGAATCAAACCAGAAGCATTTCAAAGAAAATTCCCAACTCGTGTCGCGACGTGGAGCATTTTACGTCGCGATATAATACTAAATTCTGGTCTTAACTTCATGCTTTCATACTCAATTTTCTCAACACTCTATCCATATCTCCACACAAGTAAATAACCTAGATAAATCTCTCAAATATTATCAATATCATTCTCAATATCAACTTATATCCAATCTATAATCTTTACTTAATCTCAAGCCCAAAACTTAACAAATTGGGGGTTTCCCACCATTATCATTTTATTATAACTAAAACCATATAAACATCAATAACTATAACTCAATAATATCCATCAACCAATAAATCATCAAGACATCAACATCTAAAACTTGGGTTAAAGTTTCCTTACCTTCTTTCCCTTGATTTCCTTCATTCTTCAAGCCTCCATGGTAGCTTTTCTTCTTCTTTGTTTGATGAATGGGTGATTAGCATTTGTTTCTGTTGGAAAATTATGACCCATAGCATCACTATTTGTAAAGAACATTGTGTTTTTGTAAAAATTAACTATGTGACAAAAGGAAATTGCTATTTTATCATTATTGCAATTAGATTACTTGGATATATATTAATGATAAAAGTCCATATGGTTAAATCAGATTAATAAGATATGAGACAATATTAATCCACGAATGATTTAATCATTAAATATCCCTAGTCGAAGTATTATCGAGACTGGACATTGATAATGCGGAAAAGACCAGTATTACACTTTTGCGCGTTATGGAAGTTTAACGGCATAGTTCTCATATATTTAGGTATTGGATACTTATGCAAGTGTAATAAGAGGTTCTGTTAGCCGTTAGACTGGGAACAGTTCACTCTGGATAGACCCACTCAGAATCTCATTGGTAGTATGACTATGTGTCTATGGTAATTAGAATCAGGGTAGGTGTATGTGATCTTTAACCTGAGACTTATGTCGCTATTACTTGCGACAATCAGTTTACTTTAGTATTGGTCGTCTGGAGCTTTAACAGGTTCTGTGTACGCCTGTAATGGGTTTACTGAGAATCATAGTATATTGGATGTGATGTCAAGATGAGAGTATCACTTCAGTCATATGGAGATGATGGTCACACCGGATACAAAACTAGTACTCTTAAAAGCTGCAGCTATCAGGATTGTATGACTAGGTTATGACTTCCTGATTACAGAGATTAGTTACTCGAGATCCGATATATGCTTCGTACATGGTAGACACAGAGCCAGCCCTAGGCCTAGCATGAGACATCCAATACTGGATCGTATTACGCATTACATTATATTAGTATTAATACGCCTGATACAAATGATATTCCTCGGTGAATATTTCTGGAGAATTGGGTAGGCACGGTGCTTTGCTATAAGCCAACCATGTCTTGTAAATCGGTGAGAACATGGTACGAGGTATGCATGTATTCGGATAGTCCGATAATCGTATTTACTACAAACATATTCAGGAATCTCTTGGGTTGCTTCCCAAAGATTCACCAATGACATTTGACTCAGATAGAATTAATATGGGATTAATTATGAGAGAGAAAATTAATCTGGGATTAATTGCGGTAAGAATTAATTTGGGATTAAATTCATATAGAATAGAGAATGCGATTAATTTAGAATTAATTGATAAAATAAATTTAATAGTTAAATTGGATTTTTCTATTTAATTTATTTATTTGTGGCTAAAATAATATATCAGATATTTTAATTGAAATCAGATTTCAATACGAAATTAAAATTTGATTTTAATTTGGGCGATTGAATTAATTCAAAAGCGGCTATCGTAATAATTTTACGAGGCATAATTATTTAATTAAATTTGATTTAATTATGACGCGATGATAAATTCGTTTATTCGGAATTAAACGTACCCGATAAAATTGCCCGTGACTTTGCTGGGCCCTAGTCAAGTTGTGTGTTGTGTAAGCTAACTCAAATTTTGAATTTAAAATGTGGTGGGACCACATGACTTACATCAAATGTCAATTATTGATGGAAGTAGTTGGCTTTAATAAAATGCATCATTTAACACACACAACTACCAAGTTTTTGAAACTATTCACTCTCTCTTTCTATTCTCCATTGTCGATTCCTTCTCCCATTAGTAATGAAATATTGCTTCAAAATTCCTTCAAAGCTAGCACTTGGAGGAGTCAAATGAGGTGATAGGGAAACTCACCCAAGGAACAAACAACTCAAACAACAAGCTTGGAGCTTCATCCAAGAGGAATTTTTGAAATTTCTCCAAAAAAATGTAAGTGATTCCGCCACTTTTCTTATTATTTCACACTTATAAAATCACATTTAGGATCTTGTGGCATGTCTTAGAGACTAAAAATGGTATAAGATCCTTGCTAAATATGATTTTGAAATCTGGAGTTCATAAACTTTAATTAGGAATTTTTGCTTGGATCATGAAAATTTAAAATTGAGTTGTTGGTTGATGTTAAATGATGATAACTTGGAGTTGTGCATTGTTGGATTGTTGAAAAATTGATTGGATCAAATTTCCCCAATTTCCTTATGTTGGCTGAATATTACCCTAGAATAGCTCATGGTGATTTTTTAAATTTTGACACTTGGATGTGTTAATGGCATGAAATATATGTTGAATGTTGATTTAATTGGATTGGAATTAAATTGGATGTTAATTTCTTGTCATTGCCATGAGAAGCATGTTGTTGGAGACTTGATTTTGCTTCAATTTGTGTTGGACATGAATTGGAATGATAAACATGATTAATTAGATTAATTAATATTTTGGAAATATTAGATTAATTAATTAGTTATGTTAATTACACTTAAATTGGATTAGTGTAATATTTGGAATATTGTATTAATGTAAATTAGTCCCTAAAATACCAATTGGGCTAATTTGGTTATATTTGGATTAATTGGCTTGGTTGGACCAAGTTTGGTTGTGGACAATTGGGTTGGATCCAATTGGGCCTAAACTATTTCCATAAAAGTCCAAAATATGACTTTTATGCCTTTAATAATCTAATTGGGCCAAAATAATTTATGGCATAAGGTGATTCCTAAATAGGCCAAGGAATTATGGGCTTGATTCATAATGGCCAAAAGTTCATGCCTAAAGAATTAATTAAAGCCCATTGGACCTAATAGAATTGGCATTGGATGCAAAATGGGCCTTTGAGACCATTGGATTGGATTTGGAATCCATGTCTAAAAAGACATTATTATAATATAATAAGTGTAATTGTTTAATTTGGAATTAAACTTTAATTAGTATTGAATACAATTTAAATTGGATTTAATATTGTAGTTCGATATAATTCAAGAATACTTACTTTGAGTATTTATTCTTAAACGAGTTGGACTCGCGCAAATCAAATCGTTGTATGAACATTGGATGGTCATTAATTGAAGAATTAATTAATTGGATTACATTGATTGACAACATGCTATGTGTGAATGCTTGGATGTATTTGTTTGAATAATGTATATCGGATGGATATCAGATGGGTGGGGGCAATTTTGGAAATTGTTGTAAATATTGTATTTATTTGAAATTGGACCTGCGTGTCCAGTCTATCACCTCTTATTCTCATTGTATTTCTCTTCTCACCAATTCCCCTCAATGTAAATGAGGTTTCTTATAGTTTTATGTAATTGGGTATATAGAAGAATTTAAAGTGCTAGCGGGAGAAAGAAAAATGATAGAGAGAGATTTGTTCTAGGAAAAAATTATATATGAATATCCATCCGCATATCATTATTATATTTAACGTGTCTTATTGTGTTTTTAGAATGCATATTTAAGGGTGTATGATGAGACCTAATCAAAGATAATAATTTGGTTGCCAATTTATGAAAACGCCCTCACATTTAATACTAAACGTTTCCTTCCATTGAGTGGTTCTCTCTCAAGATCCAATATTGTCTTTGATTTGTTGGCTAAAGTCAAAATCATTGTCTATCGCGGATGTGTTTGAACCATGAAAGCTTTGTTAATATCGCATATCTTGGGCAGTTGTGACTTGTTGACCAAAGTCAAGGTAACTCTTGTTCATCGACGTGGATTACGAAGCTTTTCCACTGTCAATGGGTCACGCTTAGCTGGAATCATTAAACTTGTTGAGCCAAAGCCAAGGCTTAGTTGATTCAGAGGAAACAGGTTAGGAAATATATTAGATATATGTTTCGGACTTGGATGTCCACCTACCAGATCTAGGAATTGGATGGGTACAATTGATCTTAGAGATCTACCTTGTTAAATTTTATACAGCTTGTTGGCCAAAGTCAAAGTTGTGTATTATTTAACGGGATCCTAGCCCACTAGGAAACTAGATTTCCCGAGTACTCAACGGAGGGTTAGAGGCTCACCAAAAATTAGTGGGAGGCTATTATTTCATTTATAATTTCATTTAATACTCGCTAATATGCGTGTTTTTTTATTATTATTTCTCGTTATGATATATATTAGTTGGACTAATATTATTCATTTATTGTTTTCTTTGAACAGTTAGACTGTACTTAACAATACTCCATTTAAAGTTGGTTATATAGTTGGACTATAGTAACCATTGCATTTGAGTGTACCCGAAACTTTTGATTGGATAATTGGACTATAGCAATCAAAATGGTTGGAAAGATAAGCGTTAGGGACATAATCATGGGTAAGAATGTCTTTAATGGCGTAAATTTTTCAGACTGGGAAATAAACCTCATGATACTCCTGGGAGCTGAGAAGTTTATCTATGTAATAGAGAGACCTCTCGGGCCTAAGCCCGGACTTGAGCGGCTAGTAGAGTATGAGCTTTGGAAGACTCATCGTGATGATAACTTTACTGCTCAATCTGTTATGCTTGCTGCAATGACTCCTCAATTTCGTCGTCAAGACAAGGGATTGGATTCTTATGCGATGATGTTGAAGTTGAAGGATCTTCATAGATCTAATCTTAGATCTCATAAGTATAATTTGCAGAAGAAGCTCTTTCGCTCTCGTATGTCAGAGGGTACATCTGTCGAACATTACATGTCGCAAATGATTGCTGACATCGAACAGTTGGGTTAGCTGGGCATTACCTTCAAGGCCGAGACTTCCATAGATTTGATCTTACAGTCTCTGCCTGAATGTTAGGGCGGGTTCATCATGAACTATAATATGATGAACCAAGAGAAAACTCTCGGAGAGTTAATGGCTATGCTGAAAGAGGCAGAGCCAGAGCTTCTGAAAGGTGCGCATCTTACTTTGACATCCAAGAAAGCCAAGGTTTGGCCAAAGACTTATGGGGGTGTGAAGAAGAAGAAGGGCATGGCTCAATCAACACAGTCTTCTGGGAATACAATGGACAAATCCCAAGACGTATGCCTACACTGTGGCAAAAAGGGTCACTGGAAGCGTGACTACTGTAAGTTCAAGGCGGACTTGGAGGAAGAAAAGGTGGGAACGGCTCCGGCTTCAGGTATGTTTGTTGTTGAAATAAACATGTCTACTACTAGTTTCAAAAATTGGATTTTTGATTCTGGATGTGGTACTCACATATGTACTGATGTGCAAGATCTGTAGATTAGCAGGAGATTGACTTCAGGGGAAATCGACTTGCGAGTCGAAAATAGGACGAGAGTCATCGTTTTGGCCGTTGGCACCTATGATTTGAATCTTCCCTCATGGCATGTACTTACATTAGGCGACTGTTATTTTGTACCTAGTTTGACTAGGAATATTATCTCTGTATCTAGTTTAACCTGATGCGGGTATACCTTTATATTTAGGAACACTGGGTGTTTTGTTTATAAAGATGGTATTGAGATATGTACATCAGATGTGAATAATGGTCTTTATATTTTGAATATAAACAAATCTAAAATATATAACATGACAAACAAAAAGCTCAAATTCAGTAAAACGGATGAGACTTATTTGTGGAATTGTCGTATGGGACACATTAACAAAACTCGTATATCCACACTTTCGAAGAATGGATACTTAGACGGATTTGATCCTAATTCATATGATGTCTGTGAATCTTATTTCTTGGGAAAAATTCCTAAAACACCTTTTAGTGGTAAAGGTGTACGTGCCACCGAGCTGTTAGCCCTCGTTAATAGAGACATATACGGGCCCATGTCTAGCCAGGCTAGAGGTGGATATGAATATTTTGTAACCTTTATGGACAATGCATCGCGTTATGGTTATGTGTATCTTATGAAATTTAGCCCTCGTTCATAGTGACATAAGAACCGCGTAAGTCGGAGAGAGTTAGAAAAAAACCTGAGAGGTATGGGTTTCTGATCTCACCTCATGTAGACATTAATCTTATTGAGGAAGATGAACCTGCTACGTATGAGGAAGCGATACAAGGTATCGACTCCGCTTTATGGTAAGAAGCCATGAAGTCCGAAATGGATTCCATGTATACCAACCAAGTTTAGACTCTGGTTGATGTACTACAAGGCATTAAACCTATTGGTTGTAAATGAGTCTTCAAAAAGAAGACAGACATGGTAGGCAACATACAAATGTACAAAGCTAGGCTTGTAGCTAAAGGGTATCATCAACGACATGGTGTCGATTACGACGAAACCTTTTCACTTGTTGCCATGATTAAATCTATTCGGATAATACTTGTTATTGCTGCATATTTCGATTATGAAATATGGCAGATGGATGTCAAAATCGTTTTCCTTAACAGAAACCTTTTGGAGGATGTTTATATGCAACAACCTGATGGTTTTGTCGTACCAAGACATGGAAACAATGTTTGCTAGTTAAACCGATCCATTTATGGATTAAAGCAAGTATCGCGTTCTTGGAACCATCGTTTTGACGAGATCATAAAATAATATGGTTTCATTCAAAATGAAGATGATTCTTGTGTATATAAGAAGGTTAGTGGGAGCGTACTGATATTCATTGTCTATACGTTGATGATATATTGCTTTTTGGAAATGAGATTCCCATGCTACTATCAGTGGAAGCTTAGCTTTCATTAAAATTCTCCGTGAAAGACATGAGAGAGTAAGCCTTTATTCTAGGAATAAGGATCTACCAGGATAGATCTAGAAAGCTGCTGGCACTCTCCCAGAGCTCGTACATTAAAAAAGTGTTGAAGAGATTCAACATGGATCAGTCCAAGATGGGGCTATTTTCGGTGTCACATGACATCTCTCTATCGAAAGATATGTGTCATAAATCAAAAGATGAGAGAGATGTAATGATTCGGATCCCATATGATTCATTAGTCGGATCGATAATGTATGCCATGATATGTACGCGAACTGATGTCTCATATGATTTGAGCATGTGCAGTCGCTATCAGGCTGATCTAGGTGATGGTCACTGGATTACTGTAAAGAACATCCTTAAGTATCTTAGACGAACTAAAGATGCTTTTTTAGTCTATGGGGAAGGAGAACTTGAGGTGACTGGGTTCACCGATGCATGTTTCCAAACCGACAAAGACGACTGTAAGTCGCAATCAGGGTATATATTTTGTTTAAACAGCGGAGCAGTGAGCTGGAAATCTTCCAAGCAAGAAATTGTTGCTGATTCAACAATAGAAGCGGAATATATTGCTCTAGCTGAGGCAGTAAAAGAAACAGTTTGGATCCATAAATTCCTAATTGGATTAGGAGTAGTTTCGTTAGCAGCTGAGCTCGTACCTTTGTATTGTGGCAATAATGGGGCTATCGCACAGGCTAAGGAACCACGGTCTCATCATCGATCCAAGCATGTACTTTGATGTTTTCATCTAATTCATGAGATCATACATCGTGGCGATGTGAAGATTGATAAGATCGCATCAGATGATAACATTGCAGATCCGCTGACGAAGGCTATATCTCAGTAAAAGTTTGAGCGACATGTACGTAGTTCAGGTATTAGATACTTGAGTGATTGGCTATAAGCCAAGTGGGAGATTGTTGGAAAATTATGACCCATAGCATCACTATTTGTAAAGAACATTGTGTTTTTGTACAAATTAACTATGTGACAAAAGGAAATTGCTATTTTATCATTATTGTAATTAGATTACTTGGATATATATTAATGATAAAAGTCCATATGGTTAAATCAGATTAATAAGATATGAGACAAGATTAATCCATAAACGGTTTAATCATTAAATATCCCTAGTCGAAGTATTATCGAGACTGGATATTGATAATGCGGAAAAGACTAGTATTACACTTGTGCGTGTTATTAAAGCTTAACGGCATAGTTATCATATATTTAGGTATTGGATACTTATGCAAGTGTAATAAGAGGTTATGTTAGCCATTGGATCAGGAACAGTTCACTCCGGATAGACCCACTCGGAATCCCATTGGTAGTATGACTATGTGTCTATAGGAATCCGAAACAGGGTAGGTGTATGTGATCTTTAACCTGAGACCTACGTCGCTATTACTTGCGACAATCAGTTTACTTTAGTATTGGTCCTCTGGAGCTTTAACATGTTCTGTATACGCCTGTATTGGGTTTACTGAGAATCATAGTGTATTGGATGTGATGTCATGATGAGAGTATCACTTCAGTCATACGGAGATGATGGTCACACAGGATATGGAACTAGTACTCTTAAAGCTACAGCTATCGAGATTGTATGACTAGGTCATGACTTCCCAATTACAGAGATTAGTTACTTAGGATCCGATATATGCTTCGTATGGGGCAGACACAGAGCCAGCCTTAGGCCTAATATGTGACATCCGATACTGAATTGTATTATGTATAACATAATATTAGTATTACTACGCCTGATACAGATGATATTCCTCGGCGAATATTTCTGGAGAATTGGGTAGGGACTGTGTTTTGCTAGAAGCAAACCATATCTTGTAAATCGGTGAGAACATGGTACGGGGTATGCACATATTCGGATAGTCCGATAACCTTATTTACTGCCAACATATCTAAGAATCTCTTGGGTCACTTCCCAAAGATTCACCAATGACATTTGACTCAGATAGAATTAATCTGGGATTAATTATGAGAAAGAAAATTAATCTGGGATTAATTGCGGCAAGAATTAATCTGAGATTAACTTCGTATAGAAGAGAGAACGCGATTAATTTAGAATTAATCGATAATATAAATTTAATAGTTAAATTGGATTTTTCTATTTAATTTATTTATTTGTGGCTAAAATAATATATCAGATATATTAATTTAAATCGGATTTCAATACGAAATTAAAATTGGATTTTAATTCGGGCGAACGAATTAATTCAGAATTAATTCGAAAGCGACTATCATAATAATTTTGCGAGGCATAGTTATTTAATTAAATTAGATTTAATTATGGCGCGACGGTAAATTCGTTTATTCGGAATTAAACGAACCCGATAAAATTGCATGTGAGTTTGCTAGGCCCAAGTTAAGTTGTGTGTTGAGTAAGTCAACTCAAATTTTGAATTTAAAATGTGGTGGGACCACATGACTTACATCAAATGTCAATTACTGATAGAAGTAGTTGGCTTTAATAAAATGTATCATTTAACACACACAACTACCAAGTTTTTGAAACTATTCACTCTCTCTTTCTCTTCTCCATTTCTGATTCCTTCTCCCATTGGTAATGAAATTTTGCTTCAAATTTTCTTCAAAGCTAGCACTTTGAGGAGTCAAATGAGGTGATAGGGAAACTCACCCAAGGAACAAACAACTCAAACAACAAGCTTGGAGCTTCATCCAAAGAGGAATTTTGGAAATTTCTCCAAAACAATGTAAGTGATTCCGCCATTTTTCTTGTTATTTCAAACTTATAAAATCACATTTTAGGATCTTTTGGCATGTCTTAGAGACTAACAACTTCTTCTTCATTTTTCCTATTTCTTCTTCTTTATTCTTTCTTCTTCTTCTTCTTTTCTTTTTCATTCTTTACGTTTTTTCTTTCTTTTCTTTTCAATTTTGGGGATACTTGAATAGTATCCATTTTTTATACTTAGGCCATTAGTGATTAGAAAAGTATAGAAATTTAGGGAAATTTTGAGAATTTACTTGAATAACCCTCGAGTACCATTCATTATAATTTGTTGATCTGCATTGTTAGCCTATTTCTTGTTCGAATTTGGAAAAATATTCAACGCAAACGTTTTAGGTCTCAATCTTAGCTTTTTGAAGATATAAGATTCATGAAAATGAGAGTTCATATCAGAAATTTATGTTCCAAATACCACTGGCTGCACGGAATAAAACTTAATACAGTTTCGTATCGGAATTTCGAGGAATATACCAATTATCACTAAAATCATTCCATGAATGTATATGTGCTCAAACATAATTTATATTATATAATACTCATCTCATGATGTAACAGTATTCGAGATTTTTGGTCGTTACAAATTCTCCCCCCTTAAATAGGATTCGTCCTTGAATCATTTCTGGGGCTTAATTCGTAATTAGTCCTGGTCAAGGATATCCGTGTCTTTTACAATCCTTATCTTTCTTAATTTTTTTCCTTTTGGTCTGTTGTTCGAGATCTTAATACTATAACCTTTGGAAATCTCATGTCATACTTGTGCTTACTACTCCAAGGTTCATGGGCCTTAGTGAATAATATCTTGATTTTCTAACTGAACGGTATTTCCTTAATCTTACTACATGATCCTATGCTCAATACTCTACATTTATCATCATACTATCACTATCTCTTATTCATCATAGAACTTTATTTCTAAAACATCCAATTATATTCAATATCATTTATCTCCATCTATCTCCATGAGTTTTCATTTCCAAAATTGTACCATATTTGTAGTCTGTCCTTTAACTTATCTTAGTTCCATTCTGACTTTATAGCCCTTTTAATACCTCTTTCCATGACAACAATAACTTTAAAATATTCTTATTAACTTCTGTTACTTTTAATATTTAAAGTATTTCCATAGTATTTTATGTTCTAACTCATAACCTTCACTTTCCCTTAAGCTATGTATACTTCGGGTTCTTCAACTATTTTATTTAAATGACTTTATAGGATGTACCTTATCTTAACATTTATTATCTGATATCAACCAACTATTTGACCTTCTCAGTTTTCCGTCTTACTAAACCTTCTTTACTTATAAGCTTTCTCTTTCGAGTCCTCATATTTATTGCTATCTCTGGGTTTTGGTCTTTATGATTTATAACTAACATTTCCAAGCACTATTACTGTCCACTAATGTTTCTCATATTTATGATGTTATATCAGGGTAGTTCTCTCTTTCTGATGATTATTCTTCATTGGCTAAGAAATTCTGGGGAAAAATATTTATACTAAGCCTGATTATATACAGCTTTATACTAAAGCTATGTTCTTTATTACTATGTTAATACTGGTTATACTAATCTGGTTTACTCTTCTATACCTTTGGTTACTTTACTAGCACGGTTCAGTTACTGTCTTTCACATGACTTGTTCTTTATGTCTGGTTGCATAACTTATAAATCTTATATTTATCCCAAGTCCGTTTATACATATTATACCTTGAGGATTTATTCACTGTGGCTAAGGCTATCTCAAACCCGTGATGGTTTAGTTAACTAAACTATGGCTAGCTACTTTTCAGAGATCACAAGAGTTAAAACATAATAGAACTTTGGTTTTAATCCAGCACTGAGAGATCTTTCTGTAATGTACTTTTATCTTCGCTTACAAAGTATTTTTTTTAATATTCAAATCTTGTTGTTATGCTGACCGGCGTAATCACACGCGTATAACGCAAGCGCACGTATCGTTCAAGTAGTATAAAAAGTATCGATCCCACGAGGACTTAGTACCTAATCTATTAATTTTATGAGGTCAAGTGATTACTAGTATCTAATAGGTTGTTTGATTGATTTAAAATGACGATGATTCTAAATTTAAAACAAGTAAATTAAATTGCGTGAAAGTAGATTAATGAAAATTCAAATTAAAAAACTATCTAGGGTTGTGAATTCTTCCAATATTATTTAAAGATGAAGTGGTTATATTATAGTTGGGTAAAATATTGATTTATTAATCTGGAATATTAAATTATGTAAAAGCCTCTTTCGATGATCATTTACAAATACCTAGTATAATCCAATTGAACCATATGTCTATGTCAACCAAATTACCTAGATTCATTAAGATTAAGTTCCAATTATGACTACCCCCGCCCAACGGGTATATTTCTATCCTGTAAGGAAATCTATTAAAGGGTTATCTATCCTCAAAGAAGATCGTGGGCTATTGAGTCTAAGGTCTTTAAACTTAAAATCTCTATGTCTAGTTCATTTTAAGTTTACCTAGTCAATTTTATTAGTGGCCAGTTAATAAAAAGCATTAAGATTATGACTCAATAAATAAATCTCTTAATTACCCAAATTATAATCTAACCCCTTATAAACCGGTGATATTAGATTTTATCACAACCCTAGATAACTAACTTAGTTACAACACATAGCTAAAGCTGGTAAAAACTTAAAAGACATAAAGTAAAATTGCTAAAAAGTAATTGTGGAATAATAAATTACAATAAAATGAAATTCAAAGGTAAAAGGAATTAACTTCTACTATTTACTATTTAGATATCTCCCATAATATAATATATATACTTGTGATAATTTTGCAAACCAGCCATATAGGCGGTAACCTGATTAAGTCAAAGTAAGTCCAACCAGCCGTTAAGGCGGTAATATTTGTCAATAAACCAGCCATAAAGGCGGAACAAAAATAAACCTGCCATAAAGGCGGAACAAAAATAAACCAACCGACCAGTATGGCGGTATCTTTATTAAGTCAGATTTTAAATAGTTTATATATTATATTTTAAGGGAGATTAATGTAAATAGCAATAGTAAAATAATTACCTTTTTATCTTAGCATGGAGAAGTTACCTCTTCATGGTTGAATAGTAAAACTATAAAAGTTTAAGAAGGTAAATTACTATTACTATTATAGAAGAAAATTACTATTACAAAACGTAATTAAAACTGAAATTTAAAGAAACTAAGAAGAGAACTCCCTATTTACATCAGAGAATTCAGAGAAAATGGTACATCTAAAACTGAAAATTCGAACTGAATTTATAGGCTCGGGTAAGGGTTGCGCGTCGGGCCACGCAAGCCTTGCGCGCGGCGCGACGCACTGGCGTGGCAGTCTCTGATTCGTTGCTTCGCATCTTATCTGACACGTGGCCGGGCGGCTGGAGAGATAAGGTGACACGTGGCAAGGTGGCTGGCTGATGTCGGCTCGTTGAATTTTTGACACGTGGCACGCGTCACACGTTAGCAGATCGCTTGGGATGATGACACGTGGCACGGTGCACGATAGCAGCCTCCGGCGCATGTTAGAGGTTGGGACGCCAAGGGTTTCGGTGTCGCGACGCTCCAAAATTACCAAAATACCCTTTTGCCAATTTTCACAGTTTTGCTCCAAATCACCTCCAAAATGTCTTGAAACTTTATTTATCTACAAAATAACACAAAACACATCAAAATATTCACAAAACTCAAGAAACTATACAAAATATTAAGTTAAATGAGTGGGAATAGTGATACATTTACCATTCATCACACCCCCAAACCCAACATTTTGCTTGTCCTCGAGCAAAACAAAATAACATAATAAAATTGAAGCCACTTTCGTAGGTGTCCCTAGTGGACGAGTTGTAGTCTCGTGAGGGTTTATAGTAATGATACCCACAAATATTTTATAAAAGTAAAAAGAAAGTAAAACTAATGCACACAAAAGCAAAAAGACAAGAGAAAAGAGAATAAAGAAGTTAGTGACTAATTAGGTGAAACTTCTACTCCAAGTTTACTAGTTGTTTTATTTCATTCTAAATTACTGAATAAGTAAATTCTCCGATTATTTTTACCATTCCCCATATACACAGCCAACAAAATATTTAAACAACTCATTTTTTCCCACAACAGTCATAAGTGCAGTTGATAAGAAAGTAATATTTTTGTCCTAAAGTTTTATCAGTTTTCACACCTTTTTGTAGTAATGGAATAAATTTTCTGATTTTTCTGATTTTTTTTTCTTTGATTTTTTCTCTATTTTTTATTTATATACAATATCTTCCATCTATGTAGCGAGTGTTGGGTCGGTGGCTCCCAAACCAGTTGGCTTTAGGGCACCAGGTGTTAAGACACCCCTACGGACTTAATTACTCAGACTTCAGATATATATATTTTTGCAGTATCTTTGATCCATGTAGCGAGCTTTGGGCCAGTGACTCCCAAACCAGTTGGCTTTAGGGCACTATGTGTTAAAACACCCTTACAGACTTAATAACTCGGATCTCATATATTTTTTTTTACTCCATTGCTTTTTGAGATGCTTCCTCCAATTAAACTAGAGCACTGAATATTACAAACTTTTCAATTTTAGCTCATGTCTGTATGTTACTATGCATGTTGATAATACCTGCCAACTGAGCATATGAAGATCCATTTTAGTCAATTTTATGGAGAATTTACAAATTAAATAATTCAAAAGGAAATAAACAAAAATTAACTTGTTCTGAAATAGGTTTGAAATACGTCTTAGGAGTGAAAACTCTTTACTCAGCTGTCTCTTACCAATTTCACCTTTTTAGTCAAAATAAAAACACAAAAATACAAAATGTTTTTGTAATTTTTGAAAATTTTTCAATTTTCTTTTATATTTTTCGAAAAATTTTGGACTAAAAAAAAAAATAACACACAAACTAAAAACAAGGTACTGATCAACTAATTTCCTCCCCCAAACCTAAATGAGACATTGTCCCCAATGTTTTAAATAGTAGAAGAAGAGTTTAGAAGATAATACCAGGTTAGCTGAAATTCTACAAGAAATTAAAGGTTAAGATCCAAATTAACACAACGCCTCTTACCACGATTGTCATCGGACCAATTTATCTTTGAAAGGATAGGGTCAACTTGTGGTTCATAGGCTAAGAGTTGGTCTATTAGATCCAGAGCAGTTCTGGCAGTAAAGAGGAGTTCTTTTAAAGGTTTTGACACGAACCCATTTCTCCGGGCATCATCAAGAAACACACAAAGAAAATCATATAATCCATCAACGTTAAACAGCCCAATTGGTTTCTGGTGTATGTTCAGGTTCGCCCAAGATAGTACTATAAAAATTTCCTCCAATGTACCCAAGCCACCTGGCAAAGCAATAAAAGCATCAGCACGGTTAATCATTTCTACCAGTCGTTCAGACATACCTGGCACGATCAGTTCCTCTCCGTTTGATGATTCAATAAGATTTGCTTCAGCCAATGGTTTTGGGATGATTCCCAAAACATGACTGCCTCCTTCCTCTACGGCCTTTGAAACGATCCCCATTAGTCCAAGATTGCCTCCGCCATATACTAAGTGCATATTTCTTGCAGCTAAGACTCGACCCAATTTCTGTGCTGCTTCTACGTATTGTGGTTTAATACCAACACTACTACCACGAAACACACAGATGTTTTCAACTCGTCTTCTTGAAGTGGCTTCCATGTTTTACTCTGGATGTCTTCAAAAGTGCAATGATGAGTTGAATTTATAATACCTGAAAAAGGGTGAGTAAAATAATAGCACTAGTTCCTGCCAAATGACAATTATTAGTTAAACAGTAAAATAAATCGTGATAGTCAAAAAGGTCTGGATCCTGTCGGAGAAAATTTAAGAAAACAACAAAACAAATCACAATTATTAGGAAAAGACAAAGAGATATAATATTTAGAAGAATTTACAGCTTGATTGACGTCTATGCGTCAGGCACAAGCTTCCCATCTAATTTTCTTATAAATTGGCAAACAGGGTCTTTTTGAGTCAGATTCCCAAGACTTAACTGTTGTCTTTCTTTTTGGAATTGTGTGTGTAACTTGTGAATGGCTATATGAACATATCCAGTGGGATGCGTCTCAAGAGTCGAAGATATATAATCTACAGACTCCTTACTCAAGCCATCCCTAATGAATTTAATTTTATCTTCATGATTATCAGACACCATTCCTAAAAAACGACAACGAGTATTGCAATTCCAACGCTCACATTTGAAACAAACACCCATTTTCTTAGCTCTACGTTTCTTTGCATATGTGCTTCTTCCGAAACCAGGTAAATAAGAACTACAAGTCTTAGAATACTCACCTGCTAACCGGACTTGTGCTTTGATTACCCAAAAAATATCAGTAGGAATACCTTTGATCATCAGTAGTCTCATCCGTTCCAATCGAGCTTTGTAAACTTTCATCAGAGATTTTTGAGGGAGAGAAGGAAATTGCTTGTGAAGATTTGCGAGAACATCTTCCATCCTGAAATTTCTTAACCTGCAAAAACTAAACACACAAAATAAAATCACACCAAATTGGAATATATATAAAAATTGCATGGGTTGCCTCTTTGCTAGCGCTAAGTTTAATTGTCGTCAGCTAGACGTGACTTTTCGAACGTTATGCTGAATCTGGAAGTGTGACACTTTCTTTTTGTCGCTCCAACGGTTCTCCCCAGTAGTGCTTGACACGCTGACTGTTAATCTTGAATGTGTTGTTGGTGTTGGGATCCAGTAACTCAACAGCTCCATATGGTAAAACCTGAGTGATCACAAATGGACCTGACCACCTTGATTTCAACTTTCCAGGGAAAAGTTTCAACCTCGAGTTGTACAACAACACCTGTTGCCTTGGTTTCAACTGTCTGTGCACTATTTTTAGGTCATGCCATTTCTTTGTCTTTTCCTTGTACAATTTGCATTCTCATAAGCTTGTAGGCGAAATTCCTCCAATTCATTGAGTTGGTGAAGTCTTTTCTTTCCTGCAGCTTGTGGATCAAGATTCAACTTCTTCAGTGCCTAGTACGCCTTATGTTCAAGCTCAACTGGCAGATGGCATGCTTTCCGAAACACCAATCGATATTGGGAAATACCAATAGGTGTCTTGTAAGCTGTACGGTAGGCCAATAATGTATCATCCAGTTTTGTAGACCAATCCCTCCTTGTTGATCCAACAGTTCTCTCCAAGATTATTTTAATTTCTCTGTTTGAAACTTCAAATTTCCCATTTGATTGTGGATGGTAGGCTGTGGCAACCTTATGAGTAACTCAGTATTTGGATAGGAGTGCATCAAAATATATGTTGCAGAAATATGTGCCACCATCACTGATAATTGCCCGAGGTGTTCCGAAGCGAGTGAAAATATTCTTTTTCCAGAATTTGATCACCACTTTTGAATCATTGGATGGTAGTGCAATTGCTTCAACCCATTTTGAGACGTAGTCTACAGTAACCAAGATGTACAGGTTTCCGAATGATGGAACAAAGGGTCCCATGAAATCAATTCCTCATACATCGAATATCTCCACTTCCAGAATATTTTGCAACGGTCCTTCATTTCTCCTCGAAATATTCCTCATTCTCTGACATCTGTCACATTGAAGAACAAACAAGTGAGCATCTTTAAAAAGAGTGGGCCAGAACAAACCTGATTGAAGGACTTTAGCTGCAGTTTTATTCTCGCTGAAGTGTCCGCCGTATGGTGATGAATGACAGTGCTGCAAAACACTATTGACCTCTTCCTGTGGAACACATCATTTGAACAGGTACGACTCATCCCAGACATAATGTTTGACTGCTTTGAAGAATTTCTTCCGTTGCTGAGTTGTCCATTCCAACAGCCATTTTCCTGACACTATGTAGTTGACATAGTCAGCATACCAAGGGACTTCCTGCTGTTTTTTGGCAAACAGCTGTTCATCTGGAAAAGTTTCTTTGATTGATAGTTATTTGCCAGCTGTTTCTCCATTCTCGAGCCTCGATAGATAATCTACCACTTGGTTTTCTGTTTCTTTCCTGTCTCTGATCTCCACATCGAATTCTTGCAGAAGAAGTATCCAACGGATCAATCTGGGTTTGGCATCTTTCTTCGCGATCAGGTATTTGATTGTTGAATGATCTGTGTAGACCACCACTTTGGGACCCAACAGATAAGAGCAGAATTTGTCAAAAGCGAACATAACTGCAAGCAACTTCTTTTCAGTGGTTGTGTAGTTGAGTTGAGCTTCATTCAAAGTTCTGCTGGAGTAGTAAATGGTGTGGAATATCTTTGCTTTGCGTTGTCCCAAAACTGCACCTACAGCTAAATAACTAGCATCACACATTACCTCAAATAGAAGGGTCCAATCTGGTGCTACTATGATGGGGGCATAAACCAGCTTATGTTTTAAGATCTCAAAAGATTCATGGCATTCTTTGGTGAAGTTGAAAGACACATCCTTTTCCAGAAGATTGCAAAGAGGTTTTGCAATTTTGGAAAAGTCTTTGATAAATCTCCTGTAAAAAACTGCATGTCCAAGAAAACTCCGAATTCCTTTGACTGATGTTGGTGGAGGTAGTTTTTCAATTGTCTCTATCTTTGCTTTGTCTACCTCAATTCTCTTTTGTGAGATCCGGTGTCCAAGAACTATGCCTTCCTGCACCATAAAGTGGCATTTCTCCCAGTTGAGTATCAGGTTTGTATCTTCACACATTTGTAACACCTGTTCCAGATTTTGCAAACAATGGTCAAAAGAATCTCCAAACACAGAAAAGTCATCCATGAAAACCTCCATACTCTGCTCCAGCATGTCTGAGAAGATGGCCATCATACAACGCTGAAATGTGGCAGGGGCATTACCTAATCCAAATGGCATCCTACGGAAAGCAAAAGTACCATAGGGACATGTAAATGTTGTTTTCTCCTGATCTTCTGGGGCGATGGCAATCTGATTGTACCCTGAATATTCATTCAGAAAACAATAGAACTCATGTCTCGCCAATTTGTCCAGCATCTGATCAATGAATGGCAACGGAAAATGATCCTTCCTCGTGGCTTTGTTCAGCTTCCTGTAGTCCATACAAACTCTCCATCCAGTCACCGTTCTTGTTGGGATTAGCTCATTCTTTTCATTGGTAACCACAGTAATTCCTCCTTTCTTCGGCACACACTGTATAGGACTCACCCAACTACTGTCTGAGATGGGGTAAACGATGCTAGATCCAACCATTTGATGATTTCTTTCTTCACAACTTCCTTCATGATTGGATTGAGTCTCCGTTGATGTTCCACTGTGGGTTTGTACTCATCGTTCTTCAGGATCTTGTGCATGCAGAATGATGGACTAATGCCTCGAATGTCTACTATAGTCCAGCCAATGGCTTTCTTGTGCTCTCGTAACACTCTCAACAACTTTTCTTCCTGCTCCAATGTTAGCGAAGATGAAATAATAATAGGTAATTCAGAAGAGTTTCCAAGAAATACATACTTGAGATGACTTCGAAGTAACTTCAGCTCCAACTGTGGTGGTTCTTCAATCGAAGGCTTGATCCGGTCTTTCTTCGGTAGTTCCAAACTTTCAATTGGTTGTGTCACTTTGAAACGAAATGGCTTGTCAAGATAGTTAATACATTCCAGAATTTCAGCATCTAAATCAGTTTCAGTCATGTTGGTGATGCAAGCTTCAAGTTTGTCCGTGAGAACTGTATCAGTATCTTCAATGATACTATCAACAACATCAATTCTGAAACATTCTTCCTCTTTTTCTTCACTCGGGAATTTCATACCTTTGAAAACATTGAAGGTAACTTCTTGGTCCTGAACTTTCATGGTCAATTCTCCTTTTTGTACATCAATCACAGTTCGACCTGTTGCTAAGAATGGTCTCCCAAGGATGATTGGCACATCTTTGTCTTCATCCATATCAAGGATAATGAAGTCTGCTGGGAGAATGAGTTTATCAACTTTGACCAGCACATCTTCAACGACTCCTCTTGGAAATGCGAGCGTTCGATCAGCAGGTTGCAGTGAGACTGAGGTAGGCATTGCTTCTCCAATTTGCAGTTTCATGTAAATAGAAAAAGACATTAAATTAACACTTGCACCTAAATCACATAAAGCCTTACCAAAGTTATGTTCTCCTATGATGCAAGGAATGGTGAAACTGCCAGGATCTTTCAACTTCGGGGGAAGTTTCCTCTGAATGATGGTGCTGCATTCTTCCGTCAATGCTACTGTCTCGTAGTCTCCCAATCTTCGTTTTCGTGAAAGAATATTTTTCATGAATTTGACATAGCTGGGCATTTGTTCCAAGGCTTCAGCAAATGGGATGTTGATGTGCAGCTTTTTGAAAACCTCCAGGAATCGAGCAAACTGCTTGTCCAGTTTATTTTTCTGAAGACGCAGAGGAAAAGGTGGAGGTGGAATGATTCTTTATGGTTCTTTTTCCTTTGCTTCTTTTTCCTTCATCTGTTGCTCTGCTTCTTTTGGAACTTCTTCTTGGGACATCTTGATTCCAACATCTTTGTTGATTTCAGTACCACTTTTTAATATGATGGCATGACACTGTTCCTTTCCTATGTTCCTTGGATTTGGTTCTGTGTTGCTAGGAAGGGTACCTGGCGGTCTGTAACTCTGAGCATTGGCCAGTTGTCCGATTTGATTCTCCAGTGCTTTGATGGAAGCAGATTGGCTTTGAAATATAGCATCATATGCTGCTTGTTGCTTTTTGAACATCTCTACAATCCATTCTTTCATTTCTGGTTCTTTTTCAAACTCCTGGTTTTGCTGTTGGAATCCTGGTGGTGGATAGTTCTTTTGCCCTGAATTGTTACTCCATGAGAAATTGGGATGATTCCTCCACCCCGGGTTGTAGGTGTTGGAATATGGATTGTTCCCCTGTCTGTTGAAATTTTTGACAATATTCACCGTCTCTTCAAGTTGGTTTAGTTCTGGTGCTCCTCTATATGGTGAACTTGTGGATCCAGTTGTAAGAGTCTCCATGAATTTGCATATCTGATCCAGCTTGGCGTTGACTGCTGTATTGGCTCCAACTTCATAAATTCCAGCAATTCGTTGAATCATGCTCCTTTCTGTTGGCCACAAGGAATTGTTGTTTGCCATTTCTTCGATTGGGTCCCAGACTTGATCTTCTCCTTTTGCCATTAAAGCTCCTCCAGCAGCAGCATCAATCGTGGTTATCATTATTCGAGAAAGTCCATTATAGAATGTTTGGACTTGAAGCCATTTTGGAATCTCATGGTGAGGACATTTCCGGAGTAAATATTTGTACCTTTCCCAAGATTCATAGAGAGTTTCTGATTCTTGTTGTACAAAGGATGTGATGTCATTCCTCAGTTTTCCAGTTCTGGCTGGTGGAAAGTACTTTGCAAGAAATTTGGTGGCTAAAGTGTTCCAAGTTCTGATAGAACCTGCTGGAAGTGAATGTAGCCAAGCTTTAGCTCTGTCCTTCAAGGAGTATGGAAAAACACGCAGTCTCATTGCTTCTTTAGCTTCTCGGTTGTAATTGAAAGTGTCGCAAACTTCCAGGAAGTTGCTGATGTGGGTATTAGGATCTTCAGTTGCTTTTCCCCCAAATTGCACTGATTGCTGAATCATCTGAATGAAAGTTTTGATGTCACCTGCATTTTCTGGTAAAGGAGAAAGTACAATACATGAAATGAGGCCATCTATCACCGGAATGGTTCTGTCTCGAATGGGAATTGGTGGTACAACCTCCAAAGGTTCAGGTTCCATGTTAACAATTGCTTCTTGGCCTTGTCGTCTTTCCATTCTCAACTGTCTGATGGTTCTTTCAATTTCTGGGTCAAGCGGTCGTAGTTCAAAGCTTCTTGTTCGTCTCATTAAGAATCTGATAACCTAAAACACAATAAAACGAAAACAATAAGTAAAAAGAAAATTGGATACATGTAACGTATCTAACCTCAAAACTAATAATGGAAGATAAATAAGTCCCCGGCAACGGTGCCAAAAACTTGACCGGCGTAATCACACGCGTATAACGCAAGTGCATGTATCGTTCAAGTAGTATAAAAAGTATCAATCTCACGAGGACTTAGTACCTAATCTATTAATTTTATGAGGTCAAGTGATTACTAGTATCTAACAGGTTGTTTGATTGATTTAAAATGACGATAATTCTAAATTTAAAACAAGTAAATTAAATTGCGTGAAAGTAGATTAATGAAAATTCAAATTATAAAACTATCCAGGGTTGTGAATTCTTCCAATATTATTTAAAGATGAAGTGGTTATATTATAGTTGGGTAAAATATTGATTTATTAATCTGGAATATTAAATTATGTAAAAGCCTCTTTCGATGATCATTTACAAATACCTAGTATAATCCAATTGAACCATATGTCTATGTCAACCAAATTACCTAGATTCATTAAGATTAAGTTCCAATTATGACTACCCCCGCCCAACAGGTATATTCCTATCCTGTAAGGAAATCTATTAAAGGGTTATCTATCCTCAAAGAAGATCGTGGGCTATTGAGTCTAGGGTCTTTAAACTTAAAATCCCTATGTCTAGTTCATTTTAAGTTTACCTAGTCAATTTTATTAGTGGCCAGTTAATAAAAAGCATTAAGATTATGACTCAATAAATAAATCTTTTAATTACCCAAATTATAATCTAACCCCTTATAAACCGGTGATATTAGATTTTATCTCAACTCTAGATAACTAACTTAGTTACAACACATAGCTAAAGCTGGTAAAAACTTAAAAGACATAAAGTAAAATTGCTAAAAAGTAATTGTGGAATAATAAATTACAATAAAATGAAATTCTAAGGTAAAAGGAATTAACTTCTACTATTTACTATTTAGATATCTCTCATAATATAATATATATACTTTTGATAATTTTGCCAACCAGCCATATAGGCGGTAACCTGATTAAGTCAAATTAAGTCCAACCAGACATTAAGGCGGTAATATTTGTCAATAAACCAGCCATAAAGGCGGAACAAAATAAACCAGCAATAAAGGCGGAACAAAAATAAACCAGCCATAAAGGCGGAACAAAAATAAACCAACCGACCAGTATGGCGGTATCTTCATTAAGTCAGGTTTTAAATACTTTATATATTATATTTTAAGGGAGATTAATCTAAATAGCAATAGTAAAAGAATTACCTTTTTACCTTAGCATGGAGAAGTTACCTCCTCATGGTTGAATAGTAAAACTATAAAAGTTTAACAAGGTAAATTACTATTACTATTATAGAAGAAAATTACTATTACAAAACGTAATTAAAACTGAAATTTAAAGAAACTAAGAAGAGAACTCACTATTTACATCAGAGAATTCAGATAAAATGGTACATCTAAAACTGAAAATTCGAACTGAATTTATAGGCTCGGGTAAGGGGTGCGCGTCGGGCCGCGCAAGCCTTGCGCGCGGCGCGACGCGCTGACATGGCAGTCTCTGATTCGTTGCTTCGCATCTTATCTGACACGTGGCAGGGCAGCTGGAGAGATAAGGTGACACGTGGCAAGGTGGCTGGCTGATGTCGGCTCGTTGAATTTTTGACATGTGGCACGCGGCGCACGTTAGCAGATCGCTTCTGAGGATGACACGTGGCACGACGCACGTTAGCAAAGTCAAACTTCTCAAACTCTGACTTGTGGACCCGTCGCACGTTAGCAGCCTCCGGCGCATGTTAGAGGTCGGGACACCAAGGGTTTCAGTGTCGCGATGCTCTAAAATTACCAAAATACCCTTTTTGCCAATTTTCACAGTTTTGCTCAAAATCACCTCCAGAATATCCTGAAACTTTATTTATCTACAAAATAACACAAAACACATGAAAATATTCACAAAACTCAAGAAACTGTACAAAATATTAAGTTAAATGAGTTGGAAATAGTGATACATTTACCACTCATCTTATGGTTCTTTTCATCTTTTGTCCCGCTTCATTCTATAACTGAAACTTCTGTAATTTAAAGGTTTGATATCCTTCATAGGTTTGTCTGTTTTATGGGATAACTTTGAGGTGAATATCATGGTTCATCTCTGCTGTCGTAATCTATCAAGGGTTGGGAGGGTGGGGATCGATCTTGATGCCTTCCTAGTGGTGGTGATCTCATTAGCTACCCATGCTATGGTTGCGTGTTCCATTCATTTATAAGTCTGAGACTCCCATATTTGCTAGTTCCAGCTCCCACACTAAGATACTCCAACTAGGTACTATCTGAGTTGTCTCATTTTTCAACTTCACTCTTGATTCGCTACCCGACTATCGATTATACTACCTCTTATCATGAGCCTTCTGTAGAATTATGCTCTATGAATACTTCATCATATTGCTTTTATACTCATTTCTACTAGTTTCTATTGCTTAACCCTCATAAGTCTTTATTCATTTCTCAATTTCCTACTATATTTTAGATGTTATTCCTTCTTACGAAGTCTACATCGCTACTTAGATTTTCCTCCCATCTTAGTCCTTTGAACTCTGTATATCTTTATTCCACATAGAACTTCATCAACTTTAGTTACTAAGGACATTTCCACACTATTTTCTTGGTTTTGGTGCTACTCTCTTCTAGTTCTTCTTAATCAATACAATAAGACTCATATAGGTTTACTCCCTTAAAGATTCCTAATTCAACAATGGCCTCCAGGTTTTGGTCTCCACTTATTACGACTTCGAATTATTCTATCTCATGTTTCCTATCTATACTCTTTTAAACTTCTTAAGTTTGGCTATCTAGCCATTTATCGACTCGTTTATCATGTCAAATACACTCATTTGCTGGTTCTTTTCCTTATTAGGTTCTAAGTATAGGGGTGAATACTTGTTTTCTTTGGGGATCTGGAAAATACACGTTGCTGATTGGGAGCCTATACACTTACTGGGGTCGTGACTACTGAATAGAAGAGCTATCGCTCGTACCGTCAAAATCTACGTCGACTACTGTAAGTACTAAAATTTATATAACTCCGATCTACTATGATAAGGTTTCCTTTTATATTACTATCCCAAGGAAACTTTATTATATCCTTCTATCTCTTACATTCCTTCATCTCTGACCACTCAAACATCTATGCATATTTCCTTACTTTCTTATAGCTTTCTTTTCCACTTCCTTAGGTAAATTTTCTTAGTACCTATACTTTCTAGTTTCATAACTGAACTTGATATTTTGCTCAGGCGTCACAATGGTGGCGGTCTCTAGTCGGCGGTGGAGTGGCATTAACGGTGGTAGAAGCTTGGCATAAAAAGAAAGAGAGAGGGAGAGAGAGAAAAAATTGAAATGAGAGAGAAGAAGCTGGTCACGTAAAATGGGGGAGAGGAAAGGGGTGCCACATGGCAGCACACCATTGGGCCACGTGGTACCTCAAACGAAATTATCATAGAAACCACCAAATTCTAGTTAATCATTTAACCCCCAAGTCTAAGATTCTTTCTGAAAGATCCCTAAAATTTTAAAATTTTTTCATATTCGTCCAATTTGAAAATTCACAATTTTTACAATTCAACCCATTTGACCGAGACATTTTAGGAAAAAGACAACAATACCCTTAGATAATTCTTGTATTATTACAGTTGAGAAATCTAGAGGGATAATCGTTGGCTGATCACTGGAGATTTCAATGTTATTAAGGAGGATAAGGAGAGAGAGAGTGACAAAAAGTCACAAAAGGTACTATATAGTTTGAATAACGGAACAGTGAGCTGGAAATCTTCCGAGCAAGATTATGTTGCCGAATAAACAGCAAATACGGATTATTGCCGCAGCTGAGGCAGTAATAGAAGCTATTTGGGTCGATAATAAATCTAATTAGATTAGATATAGTTCTGTTAGTGGCTGAGCTAGGCGTCAACACAGACTAAGGAATTAAAGGTCTCATCGACGATCCAGATATATACTTCAATATTCATCTGATTCGTTCGGATCATACATCGTGGCGATGTGATGATCATGTAAATCGCATCGGATGATAATCATGCAAATCCGCTGACGAAAGCATTTCTCAGCAGTTTGAGCCAACCGTACATAGTTCGGGTGTAGGACACTTGAGTGACTAGCTATGTGCCAAGTGGGAGATTGTTGGATAATATGACCCATAGCGTCACTATTTGTACAGATCATGGTGTTGTTGTACAAATTAACTATGTGACAAAGGAGATTGCACTCTTATCATTTGTGATTAGATCACCTTAGATATATAAATGATGAGAGGTCCCTATGATTTTTTCCTGGACGGAGAATGATATGAGACAGTATCAGTCCACGTAGGATAAATCATTAAATATCCATAGTCGTAGTATTATCGAGACAGGACATCGAGAATGCGGAATAGGCTAGTATTGCACTTGTGCGCGTTGTGAGGGCACAACGACATAGTTCTCATATATTTAAGTATTGGATACTTATGCAAGTGCGATAGAAGGTTGTGTTTCACCGATGGTACGGGAAACAGCTTCGCTCTGGATAGACCCCTCGGAATCCCATTGGTATTATGACTATGTGTCTATGGGAGTCCGACATCAGGGTAGGTGTATTTGGTCTTAACCTGAGACTTGCACCGCTAATACTTACGATAATCGGTAGACTTTGGTCTTGGTGGTACAGGGCTTTAACCGGTTCTGCGTACACCACTTCTGGGTTTATCAGAGAGTCGTAGTGTATTGGGTGTGATGTCAAGACGGAAGTATCACTTCAGTCATAGTGGAGATGATGTCACGCAGGATACGGTACTAGTGCTCTTGAGTGATGCGCATCCAATCATGATATTATGACCAGGTCATGAATATCTGATTATAGAGACTAGTTACCAGACATCCGACATGTGCTTCGGACGGGACAGACACTTATCCAGCCCCAGCCCTAGCACGTGACTATCCGATACTGGGCCGATATACACAATACTACGGTATATTACGCTTGATACAGATCTATATATTCCTGTAAGAATATTTCTGGAGAATTGGGTAGGCATGGCGCTTTGCTAGAAGCCAACCTTGTCTTGTAAATCGGTATAAACGTAGTACGAGATACTTACGTGTTCGGATAGTCCGACGACCGTATTTACTGCCAACATATCCAGAGATCTCATGGGTCGCTTCCTGAAGATTCACCGATGACGTATGACTCGCACTTTAATTAATTTGGGATTAATTGGAAGAGAGAGAAAATTAATCTGGAATTAATTCGATGAGAGAGAAAATTAATATGGGATTAATTACGGAGATATTTTATCTGGGATAAAATATCGTTTAAAGAGAGAGAACGATTAATTTGGAATTAATCGGTAAAAATAATATATTCGATATATTATATGAAATTGGATTTCGACGCGGAATTGAAATTGGATTTTAATTCGGGCGAACGAATTAATTTAGAATTAATTCGTTAGCGACGTGAATAGTGAATTCGCTAGGCGTAATCATTTAATTACGACGCGACGGAAAATTCGTTAATTTGAAATTAGCGAACCCGAGCCCGAGATTGATTGCGAGCGCATTCGCATTTCGAATTCGAGCGCGGCATGCAAGTCACATCAAGCGTCAAATCACTAGTCGCGTCAATTGTCAAATCACTTGTCACTTTGAGTGATGTGACATGACATGTTGTCACTTTATTAAAGTGACTTGATGTGAATAGTGATAGATGATTGAAAAGCACTTTTTGCTTTTTGACTTTTTCTTTTTTGAAAAGTAAAAGGAATTTTTTTAATAGAGATGAAAAGTGGTAAAAGGTGTTATTATTATTAATTTTGGAAATAAAAAATATAAAAAAACCTAATTGCACTTTTTCTCTCTCTCTCTCCCTTCAACGTTTTTTCATCTCCCTCTTTTTCCCTCCTTCTTCCTCTCACGGCTTTGAGCCGATTTCTTCCCAAATTTTTGGCTTATGGCCGAATCTATGAGAAACAAGGAAGAACATATGGTGCTAGCACACACACATGGGTTATATTAAGGTGATAGGGAAGTGAGTTTGTGAGCTTGGAATCTCAAAGCTTGGAGCTTTAATGGAGGTCTTTAATGGCCGAAATTTTGAGGATTTTCACAGCCCAACACCGTGCAGTTCAGTAGCTCCAAGATGGCCAAAACCGAGCTTGATGGAGGAAGAAAAAGACTTGTGTTCTTTGCATCTCAAACCAATCATTGTGAGTATATGTTTCCGCCATTATTCCTTGATGTATTCATGCGATTTCTTGCTTGTTTTGGATGATTCTTGGGACCTAATTAGGAACTCAACAATGGTATCTTGAGCCTTGAACAAGCATGAAAAAGTTAGGGTTAAAATTGGGTAAAACGAATTTGGGCATGTTTTGATGAAATTGTTTGTTATAGTATGCTTAAATGAGTTGGAATTAATGATTGATTGGATCAATTTGAAGAAATTGTGTTTGGAACAAATTTCCCCAATTTTTTGTGTAGGCCAAAGTTGACAAAATTGGGTAAACTCAATTTGAGCATCAATTGATTAAATTGTTTAGTATAGTATGCTTAAATGAGGTTGAATTGATGTTGTGCATGATCAATTTCATGAAATTTGGTTAGATCCATTTTTCCCCAAATTTTGGGCACGACAAATTTGGGTAAACTTTATTTTGAGCATATTTTGTGAAATTGGATGAATGAGAATGCTTAAAGTATGTTTAATTTAAGATTGATTGGATCAATTTGTTGAAATTGTGTTTGGAACAAATTTCCCCAAATTGCTTATGATGGCCAAAATTAAAGAACCCTAAATTTCTTGGTAATTTTGTTTGTTTGATCATTGGATGACTTAAAACAATTGGGTAATGTTGTTTTGAAGTTCAATTGGATTGAATTTTGATTTGGAACAATTTTTCCCTTTTAATGTGGCTTGGCCGAATTCTTAAAAAATTTGAAATTCATTGTGTTTTTTTATTTTAATTCATTGGATGAATTGAATTGACTTGGGAAATGATGATTGTGGATTCAATTGGATTGAAACCGAATCGGATTGAAAAACCCCTAATTACCGAGAACAAAAGCATGTAAAATGGGTTTGATTTTAATAAATTGTGTTGGACATTAGTCGGGTGGGGCAATTTTAGAAATTGTTGTAATAAATTTGATTTATTAAATTGGACCTGCGTGTCCAGCCTTATCACCTCTATACTCTTTGTATTCTCTTCTCACCTATTCCCCTCAATGTAAATGAGGTTTCTTTAGAAGTGTAGTGTAACGGGTAGAAGTAAATACATGTGCTAGCTTTGGAGAGAGAAAATGAGAGATTTGATCTAAGATCAATGTAAAGTATCCATCCGCATATCATTATTATTTTATTTTCATACTCACTTTATTATGTGTTTAGAATGCATGTTTAAGGGTGTATGATGATGAGACCTTAACAAAGATAATTAAATTGGTAGCCAATTTGCACGTGAAAAACCTTCATCAAATATCATGCGTTTTTCCTTCCAATGAGTGATTCTTACTCAAGATCCGAGATTGGCATGGGTTGTTGGCCAAAATCAAGCCCTTGTCCGTCGAAGATGTGTTTGAATCACGAGGCTTTGTTCCATATTGGTGTCATGTCCAAGTTGTGGTTTGTTGGCCAAAGTCAAGACCACTTCTTGTCCATCGACATTGATTATGAAGCTTCCATGGTCAATGGGTCCACGCTTGACTGGGATCACTAGGTTTGTTGTGCCAAAGCCAAGGCCTAGTTGATTCAGAGGAAAAAGGTTAGGTAATAAATTGGATGTATTGGCATAAATAAGATATATGTTTAGGATTTGGATATCCGCCTACTGGATCTAGGAATTGGATGAGATCCAATTGATCTTCAAGATCTACCTAGTTAATTATCATACAATTTGTTGGCCAAAGTCAAGAATGTGTGATATTTAACGGGATCCTAGCCCACTAGGAAACACGGTTTCCCGAGTACTCGACAGAGGGTTAGAGGCTCGCCGAAAAATAGTGGGAGGCAAGAATTGAATTTGCAATACTCGTTCAATTACTCGCCATACGCGCTCATTCAAATTATTTCGTCGTTAGATTAAATGTTAGTTGGACTAATATTTAAATTGTTGTTTTAATAATCAGTTGGACTGTATTATATTTGATTATATATAATTGGATTATATTAATCAATATATTTGAATTAATTAATTTCAGTTTACAGTTGATTTTATAGTTGGACTATAGTAATCAATGTAATTGAGGTTAATTAATTTAGATTATATTTGATTATATAGTTGGACTATTATAATCATTATAATAAATAGTACCACAAATCGTTGATTAAATAGTTGGACTATTAGAATCAAGATATAAAAATGAATGATTAGTGTTTAAGACATAATCCTGGGTGAAAATGTATTTAAACGACTTTAATTTTCAAATTGGGAATAAATTTCAGGATGGTCCTCGAAAAATAATAAGTTATTTTATTTGATAAAATAACGTATTATGCCTAAGCCCAGAGTTAAGCAAATAGTAGAGCATAATCTTTGGAAGATCATGTAATGATAACTTAAGTGCTTAATCCATTATGTTGTCATAATTATGTTCACAGCTAGTATTAAAATTGGATTTTAGATACTTAGTGTGGTACATAAAATATATATATTGATGTTCAGAATCTATTTTGAACAGGATACTGACTTCAATTGAGATTTGTCTGCGAATTGAAAACGGGACGAAAGTCGCTGTTTTAACCGTAGATATCTGAATTTAGGAACTACCTTCGGGTTAGTACTTAAATTTAGAAACTGTTATAATGTAGCTAATTTGACTAGAAACATTATCTCTATATCGCGTATAACCCGCTGCGGGTGTACCTTTATATTCTAGAACACTAAAGTGTTTCATTATATAAAGATGATATTGAGATAAACACATTAGATGTGAATAACAGGATTTATATTTTGAATATAAATAATATCTCAAATATATAACATGACAAATAAATAGCTCAAACTGATTTGATCAGTTAAGAAACTTAATTGTGGCATAGTTGTCAGGGACACTGATAAACAAGAATCGTATATCCGCACTTTTGAAGAGCGGATACTAGGACTGATTTGATTCCATTCAAATAAAGTCTACGAATCTAGTCTATTTGGGCAAAGTGCCTAAAACACTATTTACTTGGTAAAAGTGTAAATGCCACCGATCTGTTAGCCCTACTTCATAGTGAAGCAAGTGGGCCCATGTCTAGCTAGGCTAGATATAGATATGAATATTTCGTGACCTGTACGGATGTAGCATCACGTATGGTTATGTGTTTCTTTTGAAACACAAATCGGAAACTTTTAGAGTTTCGACACGAAATAGACAATAGATCGGCTAAAGTATTAAACCGTCACGGTAAGACCGTAATGAATAATACTTAAACAATAAGTTTCTAGTATATTTGAAAGAGTATAATATTCTTTCAAATAAGGACTCCTCCCGGAACACGTCAGTTTGATGGTGTGTCCGAACAGATTAACCGAATTTTGTTAGACATGATAAGGTTAATCACGAGTCGCTCTGAGCTACCATTTCCTTCGACGGATATGCTAAACAGTGCAAGAACTTATTTTGAATAAGGTTCCATAAAATCTGTTTGACAGATTACATATTAGATATGAACGGGAAAGAAACCGGGTTTCTCATTCCTGATAATTTGGGTATGCTAGGCATATGTTTGGATGATACCAAACTAAAACCCAAATAGGATAAGTGCCAAATGTAGGTCATCCTAGGGATACCGTAAGTATTGTACTTATACACCTCACAAGAGAACAATTAGATTGTTGTTCACCATGCGGTTTTCCTGAGAGGAATACCGATATGCAGTGGTAAGTGGGAGGATAGTATAACTCGATGATGAAAATTGAGAGTAATACTATTCAAGACACCGAATCTTAATGGAACATGAATAGTTCATCAAGGATGAAACTATTACCATTAATCTTCGAATACACAAGAACCACGTAGGTAGGATAAAGAGAGAAAACAACCTGGGGTATGGGTTTCTGATCGCCCTCATAAAGATGTCTATCTTATTGAGGAATACAACTGACTACGTATGAGGAAGTGATACAAGGTATCAACTCCCTAATTATGGCAAAGTGTCATGTAATCCGAAATGGATTCCATGTATATCAACCAGTTTGGATACTAGTTGATGTACCACAAGGCATTGTGCCTATTGGTACTATATGTCTTCTAGGAAGACATACATGGATGACAACATACCAACGTATAAAGCTAGGCTTTAACGGAAAGGTATCGTAAACATTATGTTGATTACGATTCAACCTTTTACTTGTTGCCACGGTAAATCCATTTGGATAATGCTTGTTATTCGATCCATGATTGGATTGAAGCAAGCATTAGGTCTTGGAATTATCGTTTTGATATAATCATAATGGTATATGATTTAATTCAAAACGAAAATGATTCTTGTGTAAATAAGAGGGTTAATGGGAGCGCACTGACAGTGGCTGTCCTATAAAATAATGATAATACGTCATTTCTTGGAAATGATATTCCCATAAAATAAATATCGGTGAAAGCTTGGCTTTCGAAATACTCTCCTAGAAACCGTACATTGAAAAATGTACAACACCTGGTGTATCATACTCTTTGAGCATATGGATTCACAAACAGGGCAATCCGAGTGATAGTCACTGGATTAATGTTAAAAAACATCCATTAGTATCTTAGAGAACTAAGGATGCTGTCTTAGTCTATGGAGAAGGAGAACTTGAAGTGACTGGGATCACTGTAGCAAGTTTCCTATAACTGATAAAGACGACTAAAAGTCGCAAAAGGTACTATATAGTTTGAATAACGGAACAGTGAGCTGGAAATCTTCCGAGCAAGATTATGTTGCCGAATAAACAGCAAATACGGATTATTGCTGCAGCTGAGGCAGCAATAGAAGCTATTTGGGTCGATAATAAATCTAATTAGATTAGATATAGTTCTGTTAGTGGCTGAGCTAGGCGTCAGCACAGACTAAGGAATTAAAGGTCTCATCGACGATCCAGATATATACTTCAATATTCATCTGATTCGTTCGGATCATACATCGTGGCGATGTGATGATCATGTAAATCGCATCGGATGATAATCATGCAAATCCGCTGACGAAAGCATTTCTCAGCAGTTTGAGCCAACCGTACATAGTTCGGGTGTAGGACACTTGAGTGACTGGCTATGTGCCAAGTGGGAGATTGTTGGATAATATGACCCATAGCGTCACTATTTGTACAGATCATGGTGTTGTTGTACAAATTAACTATGTGACAAAGGAGATTGCACTCTTATCATTTGTGATTAGATCACCTTAGATATATAAATGATGAGAGGTCCCTATGATTTGTTCCTGGACGGAGAATGATATGAGACAGTATCAGTCACGTAGGATAAATCATTAAATATCCCTAGTCGTAGTATTATCGAGACAGGACATCGATAATGCGGAATAGGCTAGTATTGCACTTGTGCGCGTTGTGAGGGCACAACGACATAGTTCTCATATATTTAAGTATTGGATACTTATGCAAGTGCGATAGGAGGTTGTGTTTCACCGATGGTACGGGAAACAGCTTCGCTCTGGATAGACCCCTCGGAATCCCATTGGTATTATGACTATGTGTCTATGGGAGTCCGACATCAGGGTAGGTGTATTTGGTCTTAACCTGAGACTTGCACCGCTAATACTTACGATAATCGGTAGACTTTGGTCTTGGTGGTACAGGGCTTTAACCGGTTCTGCGTACACCACTTCTGGGTTTATCAGAGAGTCGTAGTGTATGGTGTGTGTGATGTCAAGACGGAAGTATCACTTCAGTCATAGTGGAGATGATGTCACGCAGGATACGGTACTAGTGCTCTTGAGTGATGCGCATCCAATCATGATATTATGACCAGGTCATGAATCTGATTATAGAGACTAGTTACCAGACATCCGACATGTGCTTCGGACGGGACAGACACTTATCCAGCCCCAGCCCTAGCACGTGACTATCCGATACTGGGCCGATATACACAATACTACGGTATATTACGCTTGATACAGATCTATATATTCCTGTAAGAATATTTTTGGAGAATTGGGTAGGCATGGCGCTTTGCTAGAAGCCAACCTTGTCTTGTAAATCGGTATAAACGTAGTACGAGATACTTACGTGTTCGGATAGTCCGACGACCGTATTTACTGCCAACATATCCAGAGATCTCATGGGTCGCTTCCTGAAGATTCACCGATGACGTATGACTCGCACTTTAATTAATCTGGGATTAATTGGAAGAGATAGAAAATTAATCTGGAATTAATTCGATGAAAGAGAAAATTAATCTGGGATTAATTACGGAGATATTTTATCTGGGATAAAATATCGTTTAAAGAGAGAGAACGATTAATTTGGAATTAATCGGTAAAAATAATATATTCGATATATTATATGAAATTGGATTTCGACGCGGAATTGAAATTGGATTTTAATTCGGGCGAACGAATTAATTTAGAATTAATTCGTTAGCGATGTGAATAGTGAATTCGCTAGGCGTAATCATTTAATTACGACGCGACGGAAAATTCGTTAATTTGGAATTAGCGAACCCGAGCCCGAGATTGATTGCGAGCGCATTCGCATTTCGAATTCGAGCGCGGCACACAAGTCACATCAAGCGTCAAATCACTAGTCGCGTCAATTGTCAAATCACTTGTCACTTTGAGTGATGTGACATGACATGTTGTCACTTTATTAAAGTGACTTGATGTGAATAGTGATAGATGATTGAAAAGCACTTTTGCTTTTTGACTTTTGCTTTTTTGAAAAGTAAAAGGAATTTTTTTTTAATAGAGATGAAAAGTGGTAAAAGGTGTTATTATTATTAATTTGGAAATAAAAAATATAAAAAAACCTAATTGCACTTTTTCTCTCTCTCTCTCTCTCCCTTCAACGTTTTTTCATCTCCCTCTTTCCCTCCTTCTTCCTCTCACGGCTTTGAGCCGATTTCTTCCCAAATTTTTGGTTATGGCCGAATCTATGAGAAACAAGGAAGAACATATGGTGCTAGCACACACATGGGTTATATTAAGGTGATAGGAAAGTGAGTTGTGAGCTTGGAATCTCAAAGCTTGGAGCTTTAATGGAGGTCTTTAATGGCCGAAATTTTTGAGGATTTTCACAGCCAACACCGTGCAGTCAGTAGCTCAAGATGGCCAAAACCGAGCTTGATGGAGAAGAAAAAGACTTGTGTTCTTTGCATCTCAAACCAATCATTGTGAGTATATGTTTCCGCCATTATTCCTTGATGTATTCATGCGATTTCTTGCTTGTTTTGGATGATTCTTGGGACCTAATTAGGAACTCAACATTTAACTCTAGGGCACATATGGAGATGAGTTGCGTTAGGTGTCACATCTTATAAACCAACACCCTTTAGGTTGCAAAATATGAAGGGGTGATGCAAATGCGTCTATGTAAATATTATTTTTTGTTATTAATAATATAGTTGTTATACAACTTTATTTCATGTCACATCCACGATATAATGATAATTCAACTAATAACTAATGTTTTGGTGTACCAAAACAAACTCCTCTTGGACATGCTTGTTTATTTTTCCCCTTGACAACCAAAATCCATTCCAGATGGACAGTCCCTTACACATCAGAACTTAGTACAACGAATTGGTAATCCTCTGGTGTAGGCTTCAACTTTAGGCAAATCAAAAATTATGGTGCCTGCAAATAAAATTTCATATTTTAAGATCAACATCTTGGAGAGAAAGAAACAAAAACTTGAACATTATTTGTAACAACAAAAAAATAACAAAAAATATAGAGTTCGAGACAAAAACAAACAGATACAGCGATCAAAAGGACAATTAAAAAAGTTAACTTAAATGAGACTTTCTCCATTTTTTGTAGGTAAAATATGAATTATACAAGATCCCGAGGAAAAAAAAATTATTTGGAGTATATCTTGTAAGAATTTTAAATTTTCTACCTAATATTTATATTAATGGATTACTAATTTTAAATTATTAGGAAAAACTATTAAGATTTTATGTTTTATATTCACCATGGCTTCATAACAAATTCTGTTACAACAAAAAGGTATTAAATTAAGTGAAAGTAGACCCAACAAGAAAAACAAAAAACAAAAAACAAAAAACAAAAAACAAAAACAAAAACAAAAACAAAAAAAAAAATAAAAAAACAAGAAGAGAAAATCCATTCTATTCACAAACGAACTTTCACTGTATTAAGACGTACAATCATTGTTAAATGCAGTGGCAGTATTAATGATATGTTCATGACTGTTGTGGTTAAAATTGTTTTTATTAAAAAAAAATAGACATAATTAAACCTCGGATGTGTGAGTAGAGTTTAAATCCTAAGAGATTTTATTAGTTAAATTACAAACGCATATTTAACATAAATTCAAATATGAATGTTAGGTAAGTAGAGTTAAAGAAGTGAAAAAGAAATCACCTCCGTTTGGATATTAGACTAAGATTGTTTGTAAAATAAATTGTTTGTATTTTATTTTATTATTATTTAAAAAAAGAAAAATACTTTTGGGACTAAACATTTTAGTCCCCAAAACCTAATTAACTTGGGCGGCACCAAATAAATTTCCATTTTTGCTGATTAATAATAATTTATTCTCAAGTTTCTTAAATAGCTTTGATTACACATATTAGTCATAAAACGATTTGTCCACTTGTGCATTAGATGACTAATAATCATTCAGTCTCAAATGTCTTTATGATTTGTGACTAAATATATCGGTCACCGATTGCACCCTTTAGAATTGACCAACCATACAAGTCTCCCATGATCTTTAATTTATGTTGAAGGATGTACGCACTTTAGGTGACTAAATTTATAACTAAATTTATAGTCGTTAAAAATGAAAAATAGTAGTCATATATCGCCGGTTGAAATTTGGATATACATATGTGATATGAAATGACATGATGTGAAATGATTGAGTTCCGTTTCAGATTGTGGACGTAATAGATAGTATGAAATTCGTATTATGTTTTCCATTTTTGATACTGTATTTGACTGCCAAAAAAGGAATATGTGTTATGTTCATCGTTTATGATGATGACTATGATTAACTGTATAGAATTCGTGTTTGGCTTTTGTTTCTGTTGATGAATGAATTTGATGTATGACGTACGTAACTTTTGATAATGTGTCAAGTGAGATAACTTGTGAATACATATAAGATTGTCATGTACGTTAATTCGGTTCCGAATGATTGGACATAAGGACGTCGAAATTTCGAGGAAGAAATTTATATAAGGAGGGAAGGATATAATATCTTGAGTTTTTCGGAACAACACATGAATATTTTCGAATTAAAGTTAAGGATTTAGAATATGATGCTATTTGAAAATAAAGGATTATGTGTTGGAAAATAGATTGGAACGTTTTAAAGTGACGCTTCGTCACATTGGAAAACATGTGGTTTCGAGAACCGGTTACGCGATTTCTGTTTATATCATTATACATATAAAAGTTTCTTATTCCAGCTATAAAAATAACAAACGAACTCCGATTGAGCTGATTCTCAAACCATTAGTCTCATTTTGCCGAGGAAATTTTTTTTCGTGTTGAACACTTTTCGAAATTTGCATCAGAATGGCTTCAAAGATGTAAATTTTCGAGAAATCCCCATGGCATGGACCTAACATCAATTTCGCGGGGTCTACACGTAAATTTCAGAAACATCTCTATAAATACCATAGTTTCTTGTAATTGTAGAAAATGCATAACCTCACAACTATCTCCACTCGCCCCCATCCCCAAAACACGTTTGAGATTTCCCCAGTCGCGTCGGCAGCCTACCGGCCAATGCCGGCCGGCACGTTGGCCTGAGTGGTGTGCCGACCACCCATCTGCCTTGTGGTGGTCGGCGGCAACCCCGGATCATCGGTGGACGACGAGAAAGGAATGAGATGAGCGTGGTGGCGGGTATCACGATCTTGGTTCATCGCTTCGTTTCACGGCCCGAGCCACCCTTCAAATCGAAGTTTCCGAAGAGTACTAAAAGTTGACAGTGATGGATTTTCTGTTCCGTGCACGGTTGCACAAGGATCAAGGAAGAAAACTTCGGTGAATAGTGCCCCATGAGTGAACAGTAGCTCCAATCGAAATTTTGTTGATTCCAGCACGTTCGTGGGGATCGTTTGGAGTCTGTATATGCTTTCGAAATCTCGATAAGACCTCCCGATAAAAACTCACAAATTTCAAGTTTATCGTTAAATCTTCGGATGTATCTAGTAGCTTCGTAGAGCAGCGTACTGATATAAATTGAATTGTTTGAGTATGAGTGTATTGAATATGTGTATTTGGTAGAATCCGAGTGAAAACGGAACGAATTGGGTCGATCCGATAGAATATGTAAGTTTTCTATAAAAGTGGGTTTTTCGTGTATTGATGTGTGTTTGATTGTAATGACAGATATGAGATACATATGATGATAAGATAATGTTTAGATAAATCTGGGATGGTTATGAGGGTTCAACACCCTTCCGTAGCGTTTGCGGAAGATTTTCCAAGAACACGTAAACTGAGGAATTAAGTTTACTAGTGGCTCAAATTAGTTTGTAATGGTGTTTTAAGATTATTGGAATTGAAAATATTGAAATCAGACTTGATTTAGTTATCCCGGGAAGATCCGGAATTAATCATTTTTAACTCATCTTTAAGAGTTCTATACATCTTAGTACTGTATGGATGCATATGATAAACAGAGTAATTGGCTTCCTACATGATCTCTCTCTTCAAGCTCTCTACTTCATGTACATATAATCTATCTATGTGCATCAACGTATCATCATCTCTACGTGATAAATCTGATAGTATCAAATTATTCCAACACAAACTACAATTTGAAATCCATCAATAATTTAATATCTTATAATAAATTATTGTTGGTGGTAACAGATCCATCTTCAATAAGATTTGGTATGAGCTTTCTTACCTTGGTTAGATCAAACTAACAAGATACATAAAAAAATTGAAATAGTTTAGTATTCATGAAATTTTCCAAAATCAAAAGAAGAAAAAAATTTAAAATTTAAAGAGTGAAAGAGGATTGTTAAACGAGTAAAATCTACAATCGATAATTATGCAAAACGCAAAAAAGAAAAAGAAATAAATAAAATTAATCGAATAATCTTGTTAAAAGTTCTACTTCAAGTGCCGTGATTATTCTTGCAGCATAGGCTTTTGATGGCGATTGCACACAAATGCATTTATCACACAAGTAATATAAAATTATAGATACTACAAAGAATTATTATTAATGTCTAATATTAATATTTTACAACCCAAAGCTTGTTTATACTAACGATTATGAAGGGTAAGAGTTATTAACTAAGAAAATTAAAGGAAAAGCAAAGTAAATAATAAGTTATAACACCTCGGTAATCTTGACGACTATTACGTTATGAGACGCATGTTACATGATATAAATCATGTTCGAATACGTATAAATTCATGAAATAATTTTTGGATATTCGATAAATTCCTCGTGGTTCCGATACAAAATTCATTCCAAGATTAAATCTGGATTACCCATGGTATTTAGGCGTGTTTGTTTTCTTACGTTTTCTTACGATCTCTTTTTATGAACGTTTTATTTTCAGAATGCTAGGATCGAGACCTACAAATTTTGTGTTGGACATTTTTCCAAATTCAAATCAGAAATAAGTCAAAAATTGAGCTTTTCGCGAAAGCTACAGTAGTTTCGAGAATGACCTAGATTTGGGTGATGTGTCACCATCTCAACCACTCATTTTATTACACAAAAATCAGCCATTGCCTATATAAAGGACACTATTAACTCATCTCCTCCAGAGGTAAAAACGTGAGATAGGGCAAACGGGATTTCAAAATTTTTCTTCTTTCTCATGCAAGCTTTGATGAAAAAGTTATGATTCTCAAGTTCCAAACATACAAAAGTAAGCTTCTAACTCTTTTTCTCTCATTAATTTTTATTTTTAGGCAAAGAAATCAAAGCCCCATATCACACAATATATTCCCTAGAGTTGGAATTTGCTTAATTGGCATTGAAAGCATTATTAGCATGCATTTTGAGAAGTGTCTTGATGGTTTTTGCTTGGAATAAAGATTTTATGTGTATAAATGTGTGGGGGTTGAGGATATGAGATGAGTTTTGATATATGTTGAAGTTGGATGATATTGTGGGGAATTACTTTGAGCATTGTCATACTGAGGAGTCATGTTTGGGCCTGAAATCAGTTGAAAGCATTATTAGCATGCCATTTACAAGAAACTCTCAGAAAAGAAAAGTTTTACAGAAATAGATTATACGAAAACTCTTTTCCTGTCTGAAAACTTCAGGCTTCTTTCTGAAAAACTCGCCTAATATCTTTCTGTGAAACTTATCTTTTCTGAGAGTTTCTTGTAAAACTGTTGTTTTATGAAAACTTTCTTTTCTAAAAACCTTTTCGAAAAACTGTATCTGAAAACTATTTCTGAAATCTGTATTTGTCTATGAAAACCTGACGTATGGGGGCGTTACGTATCGCCGTCCCCCTATATGCCCAACTAGAGCCAGAAGTGCAAATCCATGACTTTGGGGCGTTACGTATCGCCGTCCCCCAAAGCGTGCCACTCATGTCCCTGAATCTAGTGGTCTTGGGGCGTTACGTATCGTCGTCCCCCAAGCCACTAAACTAGAACTAGGGGTGCGGATCTATGCTACCCTCCAAGCTCTGAAATTAGGATCTAGGGGCATCTGTCATCCAAGACCTGAACTAGGATCTGAGGGCGTTATGTATCACCGTCCCCTCAGTCCTCAATATGTGCACATGCCATTCGTCAATTCCATAAGTTACATACTGAGGTAGGTTTTTCTATATGCCTCCAAAACTCTCAAAACTTATGTTATTAAAACCAATCTTTCTGAAATATTATTATCTGAAAAGCATCTGTAATAAAATTTCGGCTAACGCTCTATATTCTCAAAAAGTAAGTATGGATTCAAAACTTAATAAATAAAATCAGTTTGAGAAAAGAGGTCCACTCACAGGTTGGAATCTGGCTGGCACTACCTGCTTGCTGAGAAAACTCTAGTTCCTGCGATGATCTACATTTGATAGACTAGATTAGAAATGGACTAAGAAACGTACTTTGGAGTCAGGTTAAAATTTACTTATTTAAGTAAGTGCTATCACTATGAGGATTTCGTACTCATATCATGATGAAATATGTACACACGAGTTGATACGAGACTTTTAGGGTGGCCTCCAACATGTTTGGGTGAAACTGAGATGGTTTGAAACTGATTTAGGGAATTTTTGAAAACGCGTCGCGACACAGGGCATTGTGCGTTGTGACGCGCATCATTCCAGAAACATACCCAAACATTCCCAATACGTGTCGCGACGCATGACCTTGCGCGTTGCGACGCGCATCAAACCAGAAGCATTTCTAAGAAAATTCCCAGCACGTGTCACGACGCGGAGAGTCCTGCGTTGCGAAATAAGACTAAATTTTGGTCTTAACTTCATGCTTTCATACTCAATTTGCTCAGCACTCTATCCATATCTCCACACAAGTAAATAGCCCCAATAAATCTCTCAAATATTATCAATATCAACTAATATCCAATTTATAATCTTTACTTAATCTCATGCCCAAAACTTAACAAATTGGGGTTTCCCACCATCATCTTTTTATTATCACTAAAACCATATAAACATAAATAACTATAACTCAACAATATCCATTAACCAACAAATCATCGAGACATCAACATCTAAAACTTGGGTTAAAGTTTCCTTACCTTCTTTCCCTTGATTTCCTTCATTCCTCAAGCCTCCATGGTAGCTTTTCTTCTTCTTTATTTGGGTGAATGAGTGATTAGCACTTGCTTCTTCTTCCTTTTTCCTATTTCTTCTTCTTTATTCTTTCTTCTTCTTCCTCTTTTCTTTTTCCTTCTTCACGTTTTTTCTTTCTTTTCTTTGGGGATACTTGAATAGTATCCCCCCTTTATACTTAGGCCATTAGAGATTAGAAAAGTGTAGAAATTTAGGGAAACTTTGAGAATTTACTAGAATAACCCTCGAGATCATCCTAATTTTTTGATATGTATTTTTAGCCTATTTCTGGTTCGAATTTGGGAAAACATTAAACGCAAACGGAATTTCGAGGAATATACCAATTATCCTTAAAGTCGTTCCATGAATGTATATGTGCTCAAACATAATTTATATTATATAATACTCGTCTAATGATGTAACAGTATTTGGGATTTTCGGTCGTTATAAATTCTCCCCCCTTTAAATAGGATTCGTCCTCGAATCCTTTCTGGGGCTTAACTCGTAAATTTGTCCTGGTCGAGGATATCCGTGTCTTTGACTATCCTTATCTTTTTTAATTTTTTCCTTTTGGTCTGTTGTTCGAGATCTTAATACTAAAACCTTTGGAAATCTCATGCCATACTTGTGCTTACTACTCCAAGGTTCATGGGCCTTAGTGAATAATATCTTGAGTTCCTAACTGAAAGGTAATTCCTTAATCTTACTCCATGATCCTCTGCTCAATACTCTACAGTTATCATCATACTACCACTATCTCTTATTCATCACATAACTTAATTTCTAAAACTTCCAATTATATTCAACATCCTTTATCTCCATCTATCTTCACGAGTTTTCATTTCCAAAATTGTACCATATTCGTAGTCTGTCCTTTTATTTATCTTAGATCCATTCTTACTTTACAACCCTCTTAATACCTCTTTCCATGACAACAATAACTTTAAAATATTCTTAGTAACTTCCGTTACTTTTCATATTTAAAGTATTTCCATAATACTTTATGTTCTAACCCATAACCTTTACTTTCCCTTAACCTGTGTATACTTCGAGTTCTTCAGCTATTATATTTAAATGACTTTATAGGAAGTTCCTTATCTTAATATTTATTATCTGATCTCAACCAATTATTTGACCTTCTCATTTTTTCGTCTTACTAAACCTTCTTTACTTATAAGCTTTCTCTTTCGAGTCATCATATTTATTACTATCTCTGGGTTTTGGTCTTAATGATTTATAACTAACCTTTCCAAGCACTCTTACTGTCCACTAATGTTTCTCATATTTATGATGTTATATCAGGGTAGTTCTCTTTTTCTGGTGATTCTTCTTGATAGGCTAAGAAATTCTGGGGCAAAATATCTATACTAAGCCTGATTATATACACCTTTATACTAAAGCTATGTTCTTTATTACTTTGTTAATACTGGTTATACTAATCTGGTTTACTCCTCTGTACCTTTGGTTACCTTACTGGCACGGTTTAGTTACTGTCTTTCAAACGACTTGTTCTTTATGCCTGGTTTCATAACTTGTAAATATTATCTTTACCCGAAGTCCGTTTATACATATTATACCTTGAGGATTTATTCAATGTGGCTAAGGCTATCTCAAACCCGTGATGGTTTAGTTAACTAAACTATGGCTAGCTACCTTTCAGAGATCACAAGAGTTAAAAGATAATAGAACTTTTGTTCTAATCCAACACTGAGACATCTTTCTGTAATGTACTTCGGTCTTCGGTTACAAAGTATTTTTTTATATTCAAATCTTATGGTTAGTGTTCTTTTCATCTTTTGTCCCGCTTCATTCTATAGCTGAAACTTCTATAATATAAAGGTTTGATGTCCTTCATAGGTTTATCTATTTTATGGGACAACTTTGAGGTGAATATCATGGTCCATCTCTGCTGTCGTTATCTATCAAGGGTTGGGAGGGTGGGGATCGATCTTGATGCCTTCCTGGTGGTGGTGATCTCATCCGCTACCCATGCTATGGTTACGTGTTCCGTTCGTTTATAAGTCTTAGACACCCATGTTTACTAGTTCCAGCTCACACACTAAGATACTCCCACTAGATACTATCTGAGTTGTCTCATTTTTCAACTTCACTCTTGATTCGCTACCCGACTATCGATTATACTACCTCTTATCATGAGCCTTTTGTAGAATTATACTCTCCGAATACTTCATCATATTGATTTTATACCCCTTTCTACCAGTTTCTGTTTCTTAACCCTCCTAAGTCTTTATTCTTTCTCAATTTCCTACTATATTTTATATGTTATTCCTCCTTACGAAGTTTACACTGCTACTTAGATTTTCCTCTCATCTTAGTCCTTTGAACTCTTTATATCTTTATCCCACAAAGAACTTCATCAACTTTAGTTACTAAGGACATTTCCACACTATTTTCTTGGTTTTAGTGCTACTTTCTTCTAGTTCTTCTTACTTAATGCAATAAGACGCCTATAGGTTTACTCCCTTAAGGATTCCCAATTCAACAATGGCCTCCAGGTTTAGGGCTCCACTTATTGCGACTCTGAATTATTCTATCTCATGTTTCCTATCTATATTCTTTTAAACTTCTTAAGTTTGGCTATCTAGCCATTTATCGACTCGTTTATCATGTAAAATACACTCATTTGCTGGTTCTTCTCCTTATTGGGCTCTGAGTATAGGGGTGAATACTTGTTTTCTTTGGGGATCCGGAAAATACACGTTTCTGATTGGGTGTTTATACACCTACTAGGGTCATGACTATTGAATAGAAGAGTTATCGCTCGTACCGTCAGAATCTACGTCGACTACTGTAAGTACTAAAATTTCTATAACTCCGATCTTCTATGATAAGGTTTCCATTTACATTACTATCCCAAGCCATATTATCCATTATTACTATATACACTTTACTTTCTTATTGCTTCCCGTAACTTCCTTTATTATTTATTTCCATAACTTATTCTTCAGTTCCATATTATGCTTCCCAAGACTAGTGATGACTTACTCTCATTGGCTACTTCCTAGGTTTATGATCTTTGCTCTTGTTATAGGCTACAACTACACGTATAATCTTATTATTCAGGCTAGTATTCTTTGCTAACTTCTAATTATCTCTCTTCTCATAAATCTGTCCTTTTTAAACTTTCAAGAATCTCTACTAACATTGTACCAATCTATGGATTTCCGTAGGTATTTCTAACTTATCCACTTGGCTAAAGTCGAGTTCTTTCTTTTCTATCTCTTAAATCCTTCTTAGTCCTTCCCTGGGTGGCCTGACATTCTATGTTTTCTGTTTCTGGCTTAGGTTAAATCCTCATCGAATTTCCTTACAGTTATCTTTATCTTGGCTGGTATATGGTGGAGTAGGAATCTTTGTCTCAATGGGTGTCGGCGTCATTTTTTATAATACTTTATACCCTGGTAGAGTCTATTACTCATGTGAGATACGTCTGAGATAGACTCCGTCAGGACCGCTTCTTTGACTGGTATTGCTGAGAGATGAAGATCTTGACAAGTCAGATCTTACTATATTGATTTCTTTGGTTAAAGTAACTAATCACTTATCTTTACGTCTTTCATTTTACTTGCTCACAGATCTGAGTTTGGGTATCTAGAACTTCTACATCTTTTGTGATAGCTTGGTTTTTATTGGAAACTCCATTGACTAATCCTGATCTTTACTTCTCTTCATTTTCTGACTATTTTTGCTATTCGAGGGAAACCTTGCTATCTATAAAAAATACTAATGACTATTGGGTCCACCTGGATAAGCTTTCTAATAAGAAAATGAATTTTAGTAGAAAAGAATGAATCTTTCTCAGGTTCACTCAACGTTTTACTTTAGTTTAAACTTGCTATATGCACTCTTTACTATTATTAGTTCTGGTATTTCCTTATCTATTTGTTTCTATACATTAGGCGTTAGTCGCTTCCGATTGCTTAAGCACCTGCATTTTACCTTTTACCTATCCTTCTAGCTTTTCTTTCCCTTTCTACTTTCCTGGATGGGCATCCTTTAAACTTTATTATATCCTTCTATCTCTTACATTCCTTCATCTCTAACCACTCAAACATCTATGCATTTTTCCTTACTTTCATAGAGCTTTCTTTTCCCACTTCCTTAGGTAACTTTTCTTAGTACCTATACTTTCTAGTTTCATAACTGAACTTGATCTTTTGCTAAGGCGTCACAATGGTGGCACACGTGGTGGTCTCTAGTCGGCGGTGAAGTTGCATTAACGGTGGCAGAAGCTTGGCTTAAAAAGAAATAGAGAGGGAGAGAGAGAAAAATTGAAATGAGAGAGAATAAGCTGGTCACGTAAAATGGGGGAGAGGAAAGGGGTGCCACATGGCAGCACACCATTGGGCCACTGTTGGACAATTATGACCCATAGTGTCACTATTTGTAAAAGACATTGTGTTTTTGTACAAATTAACTATGTGACAAAGGAAATTGCTATTTTATCATTTTGTAATTAGATTACTTGAATATATAAATGATAAAAGTCCTTATGATTAGTTCCGGATTATAAGATATGAGACAGTATCAATCCACGAAGCTTTAATCATTAAATATCCCTAGTCGTAGTATTATCGAGACTGGACATCGATAATCCGGAATAGGCTAGTATTGCACTTGTACGCATTATGGAAGCATAACGGCATAGTTCTCATATATTTAAGTATTGGATACTTATGCAAGTGTGATAGGAGGTTGTGTTTGCCGATGGTAGGAAAACAGCTTTGCTCTAGATAGACCCCGCGAAATCCCATTAGTAGTATGACTATGTGTCTATGGGAATCCACATCAAGGTAGGTGTATTTGGTCTTAACCTGAGACTTGCATCGCTAATACTTGCGACAATCAATACGCTTTGGTTTTGGTCGTCCGGGACTTTAACAGGTTCTGTGTACGCCTCTTCTGGGTTTATTGAGAATCGTAGTGTATTGGGTGTGATGTCAAGATGGAAGTATCACCTCAATCATATGGAGATGATGATCACGCAGGGATACAGAACTAGTACTCTATTATGTAGCAACTATCGGGATAATATGACAAGGTCATGATTATCTGATTAAAAAGACTAGTTGCTTGTGATCCGATATATGCTTCGTATGAGGTAGACATTATTCCAGCCCCAGGCCTTGCATGTGACATCTGATACTGGATCGCTATACGCAATACTACGTATACTATGCCTGCCAAAGATTATATATTCCTTAAAGAATATTTCTGGAGAATTGGGTAGGCATAGCGCTTTGCTAGAAGCCAACCATGTCCTGTAAATCGGTAAGAATGTGGTACAAGGTACGCATGTGTTTGGATAGTCCGACGACTGGATTTACTGCCGACATATCCAGGGATCTCATGGGTCGCTTCCCGAAGATTCACCGATGACGTTTGACTCGAACAGAATTAATCTGGGATTAATTATGAGAGAGAGAAAATTAATCTAGGATTAATTACGGCAAGAATTTATCTGGGATAAAATTCGATATGAAGAGGGAGAACGATTAATTTGGAATTAATCGATTAAATAATATATTCGATATATTAATTGAAATTAGATTTCGATGCGAAATTAAAATTGGATTTTAATTCCGGCGAGCGAATTTCATAATAATTTTACGAGGCACTATTATTTAATTAAATTAGATTTAATTACGTCGCGATGAAAAATTCGTTTAATCGGATTAAGCGAACCCGAGCCCGAAGTGTATGGAGCAAGCCACTTGAATTTTGAATTAAAGTGGGTCCCACCAACTTACATCAGATGTCTATCAAGTGTCAACTTGAGTGATGAAAGTGGTTGGGTAAAGCATATACCAACTTTAAGGGTTTTACTTTCATAAGTAGTATTGGATTTTAGAAATCAAAATTACCAAAACATAAAAAAATCCTCTCTTATCTCCTCCCAAGCCGTGAGCTTCCTTCTCCATTGTAGAAATTTTGTTTCAAAATTTCTTCATTGCTAGCACACAAAGGAGTCAACAAAGGTGATAGGGAAACTATCCCCTTGAGTTTGGAATTCAAAGATCAAGCTTGGAGTTAAACCATTCATACAAATGAGAGCTTGGAGCACTACACAAATGTTGGAAATTTTTGTTATCTCCACATCTGCCATACCCGATCAATGTAAGTATTTTTCCGCAATCTTACTTCGATTATTCACACATGTTTATGCTTAATAGATCATTGGCATGTTCTAGGAGAACGCAACAGCCACGTGGTGCCTCAAAAGAAATTATCATAGATTTTACCAAATTCCAGTTAATCATTAAATTAACCCCCAAGTCTAAGATTTTCTGAAAGATCCCTAAAATTTTAAAATTTTAAAATTTTTTCATATTAGTCCAATTTGAAAATTCACAATTTTTACAATTTCAACCATTTGACCGAAACATTTTAGGAAAAAGACAACAATACCCTTAGATAATTCTTGGATTATTATAGCTGAGAAATCTAGAGGGATAATCGTTGGCTGATCATTGGAGATTTTAATGTTACTAAGGAGGATAAGGAGAGAGAGAGTGACAATCATCATCCATGATAGATTTTAACTCTAGGGCATATATGGAGATGAGTTGCGTTAGGAGTCACATATTATAAACCAACACCCTTTAAGTTGCAAAATATGAAGGGGTGATGCAAATGCGTCTATGTAAATATTATTTTATTATTAATAATAATATAGTTGTTATACATTTTATTTCATGTCACATCCACGATATAATGATAATTCAACTAATAACTAATGTTTTGGTGTACAAAAACAAACTCTTCTTGGACATGCTTGTTTATTTTCGCCTTGACAACAAAATCCATTTCCAGATGGACAGTCCCTTACACAATCAGAATCCTTAGTACAACGAATTGGTAATTCTCTTGTGTAGGCTTCAACTTTAGGCAAATCAAAAATTATGGTGCCTGCAAATAAAATTTCATATTTTAAGATCAATATCTTGGAGAAATGAAACAAAACTTGAACATTATTTGTAACAACAAAAAAATAACAAAAAATATAGAGTTCGAGACAAAAATAAACCAGATACAGCGATCAAAAGGACAATTAAAAAAGTTAACTTAAATGAGAGTTTCTCCATTTTTTGTAGGTAAAATATGAATTATACAAGATCCCGAGGAAAAAATCATTTAGAGCATTGGATGTGTTTAAATGCATGAGTATATTGATTTGTGATTTAATTGGATTGAAAATCAAAATTGAATATAAGAATGCATGATTGCCGTGAGTATTGGAAGTATGTTGGAGGTTGATTTTGCTTCAATTATGTTGGACATGAATTGAAAATGATAAAGCATGATTAATTAATTAAATTGGTGTTTTGGAAATGTTAATTTAACTAATTAATTATGGTGACCGGTGTAATCACACACGTATAACGCAAGCGCACATATCGTTCAAGTAGTATAAAAAGTATCGATCCAACGGGGACTTAATACCTAATCTATTAATTTTATGAGGTCAAATGATTACAAGTTTCTAAAAGATTGATTGATTGATTTGAAATGGTGATGATTTTAAACTTAAAAACAAGTAAATAAAATTGCTCAAAATTAAATAAAATAAAATTCAATATTAAGAAACTATCCATGGTTGTGAATCTTTCCAATATCTTTTAAAAGATGAAGTGGTTATTTCATATTTGTGTAATATATCGGTTTACTAACCTGAAACACGAAATTATGCAAAAGCCTCTATCGATGGTCAGATGCGAATACCCAGTATAACCCAATTGAACCATATGTCTATGTCAACCAAATTACCTGGATTCATTAAGGTTAAGTTCTAATTGTGGTTACTACTGCCCGACAGGTATATGTCTATCCTGTAAGGAAATCTTTTAAAGGGTTATTGATGAGTGGTATTTATACCACTATTTCTCACTCATTTGAACTAATGTTTTGTATTGTTTCTCGAGTTTTATGAACGTTTTAATGTGTTTTATTGTTATTTTGCAGATAAATAAAGTTTAGACCGCACTGGAGGCAATTTGGGGCAAATCCGGACAAAAATGCGTCAACAGGAATATTTGCATCTTCTGAGAGTCGCGACGATGGAGCTTTGCGCGCCGCGACGCTCAACGTGCGCCGGTTTCGCTAAAATGCGCCGTGGTCAACGGGTCAACAATTTGAAAAGTTTGACTTTGCTAACGTGCGCCGTGCCACGTGTCACCATCACAGAAGACTTGCTAACGTGCGCTGCCACGTGTCATCATCTCAACGGTGCCGACAATCATCATCTATGCTATCGTGCGCCGTGCCACGTGTCAACATCTCAACGGCCTTGCTAAAATACGCCCATGCCACGTGTCATGATCACGCGCTGCCGACAATCTCACATCATGATGACGTAAGCAATGACGTCATGAACAGTGCCACGTCATCGGATAATACCTGAGTCAACAAACCAGCAAGTGACACGTGTCACTGTAGCGCGCGGCGTGACGCGCAGCGAGCGTCGCGACGCGCAACCGCCATCCGCGCCTATAAATAGAGGGCGAGGGTTCAGTTTTTGTTGTACCATTTCCTCCCACTTCTTTGATGTAGTTAGGGAGTTTCTCTCTCTCTAAGTTCTTTTAATTCAGTTTTTGTAATTTTTAACTAAGTTCTGTAATAATAATAATTTACTTTCTTTATTTTACAGTTTTTAATACTCATTATGAGGAGGTAACTTCCCTATGTTAGGGTAAAAGGTAATTCTTTTACTATTACTTATTTAGATTATTCTCCCATAATTATAATATATTCAAAGTTTTAAATTGACTTAATCAGGATACCGCCAGATTGGTCGGTGGGTAATAAAATTTATATTCCGCCTTTATGGCTGGTTATTTTGGTTCCGCCTTTATGGCTGGTTATTTTGGTTCCGCCTTTATGGCTGGTTGATATTAATCACAAGTTTATATATTATTTTAATGGGAGATATCTAAGTAAGTAATAGTAGAATTAATTCATTTTACCTTAACATTTTATTTTATTTTACTTTTCAGTATTTTTACTTTATGTCTTTACTAGCCCTAGTTATGTGTTAGTTATTTAGGGGTTGTGAAAACTTTTACTATCACTGGTTTATAAGGGTTAGATTATAGTTTGGGTAATTTACAGATTTATTTATTGAGTCTTAACCTTAAAGCCTTTTTATTAACTGGCCATTAATAAAATTGATTAGGTAAACTTAAAATGAACTAGACATAGAGATTTTAAGTTTAAGACCTTAGACTCAATAGCCCACGATCTTCCTTGAGGATAGATAACCCTTTAATAGATTTCCTTACAGGATAGGAATATACCTGTAGGGCGGGGGTAGCCATAATTGGAACTTGAACTTAATGAATCCAGGTAATGTGGTTGACATAGGAATATGGTTCAATTGGGTTATACTGAGTATTTGTAGTTGACCATCGGAAGAGGCTTTTACATAATTTAGTGTTCCAGGTTAATAAATCAATATATTACCAACTTTAAGATAACCACTTCATCTTTTAAATGATAATAAAAGAAATCACAACCTTAGATCTTTGTGTCTTTTATTTTCCTTAGTATTTTCTTTTATATTTTTTTTATTTATTTAGCAAATCTTTAATCAACCGAATCAATCAAGCAATCAATCTATTCTCCCTCAATTAGATATCTGTAAAGAAGTAGATTCAATAATTAATAACAACAGTAGGAATTAAGTCCTCGTGGGATCGATATTTTTATACTACTTGAACGATACGTGCGCTTGCGTTATACGTGTGTGTTTACGCCGGTCAAGTTTTTGGCGCCGTTGCCGGGACTTATATTTCTTGAGTTGTTAATTTTGAAGCTATCTAATTTACTTGTATCTAATTTTCTTTATTTTTATCTGTAATTTTTATTTCTTTCTTTTAATTTCAGGTGACTTAAAAATGGAACATTACTGGGAGATTGAGAGACTAAGTGCTTTACAAGAAAATACACCCCACATCTGGGAGCAACAGTCCGGTTTTCTGAGGCCTGTTGTCGAGCCCAATTATTATCACTGGATGCCAGAATCAAGCAATACTACTTTTGCTCATCAGAACTCAATGTGGAGATGTGACATATGTAATGGTAACCACTCAAGCGATTATTGCGAGTACAACTACAATCCAGGGTGGCAGAACTATCAAGATCCTTCATGGTATGACGAGCCATCACATTTCACAGAACCACATTTTCCATCTTATCCACCATCCATATGCGATTTTCATCAACAACCAGAACCATCAGAGGAAGATCAATTGATTCACATGTTCAAAGAACAGACAGCTCGATTTGATGCACAAATTCAGAGTCAAACGGTGTCTATACAAAGGATGACAGATCAAATTAGACAATTAACAGATAACCTGAATCAAATATCTCACGGAGCAAATTCAAACAATACTGAAGAAGCCTTCGAATATCCTCAGATTCATCATGACATCATAACAGAGGATGAGGCTGAGCAGTATCAAGAATCAGAGGTATCAGTTCAGGAACCCGAACCGGCAAAGTCTCGATTTGATTTTTATTATTCCGACTCTGACGAGGAGGAAGCTGATCCATTTATACCAATTGCACCAACAACGGAGGATCAAACTTTCAAGCCTCAAAATGAAGATCTTGGAGATTCCATTGCACAAATGTTTGATGAAGATCTACCTGAGCCAATCATTTCTCCCAGATCAGAGGATGAAGACCTAAAATCTGACATTTCTTTTCATCCTCAGGTTGACAATTTTAAAACATGTATTTCACAGATGACAGATGAAGAGCTGAATGCAGAAATTTTCAAATACATCTGTGAAGAAAATGTGGAACAAGAGACAGAGCAAATAAAGGAGCAAATGTCTGACCTTAATAAAGATCTAGAGCATTCAGGAAAAACATCGCTGTTTTGGGGAGTACAAATCAAAGATATCACCCAGAAGCTTGACAGAATGGAACTTCCATTTCAAGTCAAGCACCATACGAGACCTCCTGATTTTCTTTCTTTCTTTTCAGGAACCATTGGAGCAACAAAAGTCAAAAGGTGGTACGAGCACTGAATGAGACAAAATTCTTTTTGCCACTTTACCGTTGGAAGAGACCCTTCAAAAGCAACGCTCACGGGATTGTCTTTAATCGGACATCCAAAACGACATTGAAACCTCCTTAACATATGGATTTCATTCACGTCTGGCTGAAGACGAAAAATTCAGCGTTAGCAGGGAGGCAACCCATGCAATTTATTGTGATTTGTTTTCATATTTTGTGTGAACTTTTTAATTTTTGTGTTATTTTTTTGTAGGGAAAGGCATAAACGAAGCATTTTAAGATAGAAGGAATTGTGTTTGGCAAGCAAATATAAGAAACAATTCATTAGCGATGGCTGAATAAAGAATGAAATCTTGAGACTCATTCTAATGAATTTATACTAAGCGAGTGGCGTATTGCGTACACAATTCCGTTGCCTTAATTATTGCTTTGATTCGCTTTTCTGTTGTAATTATATTTATTTTCGTAGACAGGATCCAGACTTTTTGACCTTTCACGATTTCTTTTGTTGTTTAGCTAACAAACGTCCTCTGGAAGATACTTCTGCTATTATTACTCACCCTTTTTCAGGTACTATAAATTCAGCCCATCATTGCACTTTTGAAGGCATCCTAATTTGAAAAAGAAATACATAGAAAAATGGAAGCCACCTCAAGAAGACGAGTTGAAAACATTTGTGTGTTTTGTGGTAGTACTGTTGGTACTAAACCACAATACATAGAAGCAGCACAGGAGTTGGGTCGAGTATTAGCTGCAAGAAATATGCACCTAATATATGGCGGAGGTAATCTCGGACTTATGGGGATCGTTTCAAAGGTCGTACAAGAAGGAGGCAGTCACGTTTTGGGAATCGTCCCAAAACCCTTGGCAGAGGCAAATCTTATTGGATCATCAAACGGAGAGGAACTGATCATATCAGGTATGTCTGAACGACTGGTAGAAATGATTAACCGTGCTGATGCTTTTATTGCTTTGTCAGGTGGTTTAGGTACATTGGAGGAAATTTTTATAGTTCTATCTTGGGCGAACCTGAACATACACCAGAAACCGATTGGACTACTCAATGTTGATGGATTTTATGATTTTCTTTGTGTGTTTCTTGATGATGCTCGGAGAAATGGGTTCGTGTCAAAACCTATGAAAGAACTCCTCTTCACTGCCAGACTTGCTCCGGATCTGATAGACCAACTCATAGCCTATGAACCACAAGTTGACCCTATCCTATCAAAGATAAATTGGTCTGAGGACGATCGTGGTAAGAGGCGTCGAATTAATTTGGATCTTAACCTTTAATTTCCTGTAGATTTCAGCTAACCAGGTACAACCTTCTAAACACTTCTTCTAATGTTTAAGACATTGGAGACAATGTCTCATTTAGGTTTGGGGGAGGGATTTAGTTGATTAGTACCTTGTTTTTAGTTTGTATGTTGTTTTTATTTTTAGTCCAAAATTTTTTGAAAAATAAAAAAAAAATTGAAAAATTTTCAAAAATTACAAAAAAATATTTTGCATTTTTGTTTTTGTTTTGACTAAAAAAGGTGAAATTGGTGAGAGGTAGCTGAGTAAGGAGTTTTCACTCCTGATACGTATCTCAACCCATTTATTTTTGAAACAAGTTAATTTTTGTTTATTTCATTTTAAATTATTTAATTTGTGAATTCTCCATAAATCTGACTAAAATGGATCTTCATATACTCCGTTGGCAGGTATTATCAACATACATGGAAACATACAGTCATGAGCTAAAATTGAAAAGTTTGTAATATTCAGTGCTATAGTTTAATTGGAGGAAGCATCTCTAAATAATGATGGAGTAAAAAAAAAAAAAAAAAAAAAATTCTGATTTACAAAAATAAAGTATCTAAGATCCGGGTTATTAAGTCTGTAAGGGTGTTTTAACACATAGTGTCCTAAAACCAACTGGTTTGGGAGTCACTGGCTCAAAGCTCGTTACATGGATCGAAGATGCTGCAAAAAAATATATATCTGAAGTCTGAGTAATTAAGTTCGTAGGGGTGTCTTAACACCTGGTGCCCTAAAGCCAACTGGTTTGGGAGCCACCAACCCAAAGCTCGCTACATAGACGAAGATATTGTATATAAATAAAAAATTGAGAAAAAAATCAGAAAAATCATAAAATTATTCCATTGCTACCAAAAGGTGTGAAATCTGATAGAACTTTAGGACAAAAATATTACTCTCTTATCAACTGCACTTATGACTATTGTGGGCAAAAATGAGTTGATTAATATTCTGTTGGCTGTGTATATGGAGAATGGTAAAAAAAATAATCGGAGAATTTACTTATTCAGTAATTTAGAAAGAAACAAAACAACTAGTAACTTGGAGTAGAATTTTCACCTGATTAGTCACTAACTTTCTTTATTCTCTTTTCGCTTGTCTTTTTGCTTTTGTGTGCATTAGTTTTACTACATTTTTACTTTTGTAAAATGTTTGTGGGTATCATTGCTGTAAACCCTCACGAGACTACAACTCGTTCACTAGGGACACCTAGGGGTTTAAAGGCTTGTTCCATATGCTAAATGCAACCGTGATCCCTACGAAAGTGGCTTAGTTAAATTTTATTTTCATGTTATTCTATTTTCTGTTTTGCTCGAGGACTAGCAAAATGTTAGGTTTGAGGGTGTGATGAGTGGTATTTATACCACTATTTCTCACTCATTTGACCTAATGTTTGTTATTGTTTCTCGAGTTTTATGAACGTTTTGATGTGTTTTATTGTTATTTTGCAGATAAATAAAGTTTAGACCGCACTGGAGGCAATTTGGGGCAAATCCGGACAAAATGCGTCAACAGGAATATTTGCATCTTCTGAGAGTCGCGACGATGGAGCTTTGCGCGCCGCGACGCTCAACGTGCGCCGATTTCGCTAAAATGCGCCGTGGTCAACGGGTCAACAATTTGAAAAGTTTGACTTTGCTAACGTGCGCCGTGCCACGTGTCACCATCACAGAAGACTTGCTAACGTGCGCTGCCACGTGTCATCATCTCAACGGTGCCGACAATCATCATCTATGCTATCGTGCGCCGTGCCACGTGTCAACATCTCAACGGCCTTGCTAAAATACGCCCATGCCACGTGTCATGATCACGCGCTGCCGACAATCTCACATCATGATGACGTAAGCAATGACGTCATGAACAGTGCCACGTCATCGGATAATACCCGAGTCAACAAACCAGCAAGTGACACGTGTCACTGTAGCGCGCGGCGCGACGCGCAGCGAGCGTCGCGACGCGCAACCGCCATCCGCGCCTATAAATAGAGGGCGAGGGTTCAGTTTTTGTTGTACCATTTCCTCCCACTTCTTTGATGTAGTTAGGGAGTTTCTCTCTCTCTAAGTTCTTTTAATTCAGTTTTTGTAATTTTTAACTAAGTTCTGTAATAATAATAATTTACTTTCTTTATTTTACAGTTTTTAATACTCATTATGAGGAGGTAACTTCCCTCTGTTAGGGTAAAAGGTAATTCTTTTACTATTACTTATTTAGATTATTCTCCCATAATTATAATATATTCAAAGTTTTAAATTGACTTAATCAGGATACCGCCAGATTGGTCGGTGGGTAATAAAATTTATATTCCGCCTTTATGGCTGGTTATTTTGGTTCCGCCTTTATGGCTGGTTATTTTGGTTCCGCCTTTATGGCTGGTTGGTATTAATCACAAGTTTATATATTATTTTAATGGGAGATATCTAAATAAGTAATAGTAGAATAATTCATTTTACCTTAACATTTTATTTTATTTTACTTTTCAATATTTTTACTTTATGTCTTTACTAGCCCTAGTTATGTGTTAGTTATTTAGGGTTGTGATAACTTTTACTATCACTGTTTATAAGGGTTATATTATAGTTTGGGTAATTTAAAGATTTATTTATTGAGTCTTAACCTTAAAGCCTTTTTATTAACTGGCCATTAATAAAATTGATTAGGTAAACTTAAAATGAACTAGACATAGGGATTTTAAGTTTAAGACCTTAGACTCAATAGCCCACGATCTTCCTTAAGGATAGATAACCCTTTAATAGATTTCCTTACAGGATAGGAATATACCTGTAGGGCGGGGGTAGCCATAATTGGAACTTGAACTTAATGAATCCAGGTAATGTGGTTGACATAGGAATATGGTTCAATTGGGTTATACTGGGTATTTGTAGTTGACCATCGGAAGAGGCTTTTACATAATTTAGTGTTCCAGGTTAATAAATCAATATATTACCAACTTTAAGATAACCAATTCATCTTTTAAATGATAATAAAAGAAATCACAACCTTAGATCTTTATGTCTTTTATTTTCCTTAGTATTTACTTTTATATTTTTATTTATTTATTTAGCAAATCTTTAATCAACCGAATCAATCAAGCAATCAATTCTATTCTCCCTCAATTAGATATCTGTAAAGAAGTAGATTCAATAATTAATAACAACAGTAGGAATTAAGTCCTCGTGGGATCGATATTTTTATACTACTTGAACGATACGTGCGCTTGCGTTATACGTGTGTGTTTACGCCGGTCAGTTATATATCCTCAAGGAAGATCCTAGGCTATTAAGTCTAAGGCTGAAACCTAAAATTCCTTTGTCAAGTTTATTTTAGATTTACCAGATCAATCTTATTAGTGGCCAGTTAACAAGACGCATTAAGATTAAGACTTAATAAGTAAACCTTTAAATTACCCAAACTATAAAATAACCCTTTTATAAAACGATGATATTAAAATTCATCACAACCCCAGATAACTAACTTAGTTACGACACATAACTAGGGCTAGTAAAAACTTAAAAATAAAAGACACAAAGTAAAATGCTGAAAAGTAAATGCGGTAAAGTAAATACTGAAAAGTAAAATTACAATAAAATAAATGCTAGGGGTTAAAGGATCTACTTTTACCACTACTATTTTAGATATCTCCCTTAATATAATATATTAACTTGTGATAACATTACCAACCAGCCATATAGGTGGTAACCTGATTAAGTTAAATTAAGTCCGACCTGCCATAAAGGCAGTATGAATATTTGTCCATAAACCAGCCATATAGGCGGTAAATTACCAACCGACCAACCTGACGGTATCCTTTCTTAGTCAAATTAAAACAAGTTTATAATTGATTACCAACCGACCAATATAGCGGTATCCTTGTTAAGTCAAATTTTAAGTAGTTAATATATTATAATTAAGGGAGATTAATCTAAATAGCAGTAATAAAAGTTTTATCTTTCACTCTAGCGGGGGGAAGTTACCTCCTCAAAGCTGAATAGTAAAAACTGAAAAAGTAAAGAAAGTAAATTACTATAACAGAAAGTAAATAAAAATTAATTAAAAAACTGAAATTAAAAGAAAACTAGATACAAACTCCTTATTTATTCAGAGAATTACAGAGAGGAAGGTACGTCTGAAACTGAAATTTCGACCTGAATTTATAGGCGTCAATAAGGTCTCCGCGTCGCGACGCGCAAGTTATTCTTGCGTCGCGATGCGGACACGTGTCACACTGTGTTTGGTCCACCGAGATTCTTATCTGATGATGTGGCATTTTGGATGATTAATTCAATAATTGAGCTGATGTGGCAGTAACGTGGCGATGACGTGGCAACACGTGGCGATAACGATTGTCGGCACCGTAGGATTGTGACACATGGCACGCTTTGCTTGGTTGATGAAGACGTGGTGGTGACGTGGTAAAGTTGACAGGTCTTCTACTGACATGTCGATGACGTGGCTGACACGTGGGGTGACACGTGGCGATGTTGATTGTCGGCACCATAGGATGATGACACGTGGCACGACGCACGTTAGCAAATCGGCTGTGATGTTGACACGTGTCACAGTGCACGTTAGCAAAGTCAAACTTCTCAGATTCTGACACGTGTCCCCGGCGTATGTTAGCATGGAGCGGTGCACGTTAGGCGTCATGACGCGCCAAATGATGATTTTGCCTTTATGTCCGTTTTTCACTGTTTTGGCTCGAAATCACCTCCAGAATGTCCTGAAACTTTATTTATCTACAAAATAACACAAAACACATTAAAATATTCACAAAACTCAAGGATCTATACAAAATATTAGGTCAAATGAGTGAGAAATAGTGATACATTTACCACTCATCACACCCCTAAACCTAATATTTTGCTAGTCCTCGAGCAAAACATAAAATCCTAAAAATAAAATTAAGCTAAGCCACTTTCGTAGGGATCACGGTTGCATTTAGCATATGCAACAAGCCTTTAAACCCCTAGGTGTCCCTAGTGGACGAGTTGTAGTCTCGTGAGGGTTTACAACAATGATACCCACAAACATTTTACAAAAGTAAAAAGATAGTAAAACTAATGCACAAAAGCAAAAAGACAAGAGAAAATAGAATAAAGAAGTTAGTGACTAATAAGGTGAAACTTATACTCCAAGTCACTAGTTGTTTTCTTTCTTTCTAAATTACCGAATAAGTAAATTCTCTGATTATATTTACCATTCTCCATATACATAACCAACAAAATATTAATCAACTCATTTTTGCCCACAACAGTCACAAGTGCAGTTGAAAATAGAGTAATATTTTTGTCCTAAATTTTTATCAGAATTCACACCTTTTTGCAGCAATGGAATAATATTTCTGATTTTTTTCTGATTTTTTTTTTATATACAATATCTTCCATCTATATAGCGAGTGTTGGGTCGGTGGCTCCCAAACCAGTTGGCTTTAGGGCACCAGGTGTTAAGACACCCCTACGGACTTAATTACTCAGACTTCATTTATATATATTTTTGCAACATCTTTGATCCATGTAGCGAGCTTTGGGTCAGTGACTCCCAATCCAGTTGGCTTTAGGGCACTAGGTGTTAAAACACCCTTTCAGACTTAATAACTCAGATCTCAGATTTTTTTTTTTACTCCATCACTTATCATAGATGCTTCCTCCAATTAAACTAGAGCACTGAATATTACAAACTTTTCAATTATAGCTCATGTCCGTATGTTACCATGCATGTTGATAATATCTGTCATCTGAGCATATGAAGATCCATTTTAGTCAATTTTATGGAGAATTTATAAATTAAATAATTCAAAATGATATAAACAAAAATTAACTTGTTTCGAAAAGGGGTTGAAATACGTATCAGGAGTGGGAACTCCTTACACAGCTATCTCTCACCAATTTCACCCGATTAATCAAATTAATAACACAAAAACATAAAATATTTTTTTTATTTTTGTAAAATTTTTCAATTTTTTTTTTGTATTTTTTCGAAAAATTTTGGACTAAAAATAAAAACAACACACAAACTAAAAACAAGATACTAATCAACTAATTCCCTCCCCCAAACCTAAATGAGACATTGTCCCCACTGTCTTAAGTAGAAGAAGATTTATGAAGATAATACATGGTTAACTGAAATTCTACACGAAAATTGAAAGGTTAAGATCTAGATTAATCCGACGCCTCTTACTACGATCGTTCTCGGACCAATTTATCTTTGAAATGATAGGGTCAATTTGTGGTTCAAAGGCTAAGAGTTGGTCAATTAGATCCGGAGCAGTCTGGCAGTAAAGAGGAGTTCTTTCATAGGTTTTGTCACGAACCCATTTCTCCGGGCATCATCAAGAAATACACAAAGAAAATCATAAAATCCTTCAATGTTGTACAGTCCAAGCGGTTTCTGGTGTATGTTCAAGTTCGCCCAAGATAATACTGTAAGACTTTCCTCCATTGTACCCAAGCCACCTGGGAAAACAATAAAAGCATCAGCACGATTAATCATTTCTACCAGTCGTTCAGACATACCTGGCACAATTAGTTCTTCTCCGTTTGATGGTCCATTAAGATTTGCCTCCGCCAAAGGTTTTGGAATGATTCCCAAGACTTGACTTCCTCTTTCCTGTACGGCCTTTGAAATGATCCCCATAAGTCCAAGATTGCCACCGCCATATACTGAGTGCATATTCCTTGCAGCTAAGACTTGACCCAATTCTTGTGCTGCCGCTACGTATCGCGGTTTAACACCAACACTAGTACCGCAAAATACACAGATGTTTTCAACTCGTCTTCTTGAAGTGGCTTCCATTTTTATTTATTTCTTTCTCAACTCTGGATGCCTTTAAAAGTGCAATGATGAGTTAAATTTATAATATCTGAAAAGGGTTAAGTAATAATAGCACTAGTATCTTCCAAATGACAATTATTAGTTAACAGTAATATAAATCGGGAAAGGTCAAAAAGGTCTGGATCCTGTCTGAGAAAATAAAAGAAAACAACAAAACAAATCACAATTATTAGGAACAGACAAAGAGATATAATATGTACAAGAAACGTAGCGGCTTTATTGACGTCTATGCGTTAGGGACAAGTTTCCCATCCAATTTTCTTATAAATTGGCAAACAGGGTCTTTTTAAGTCAGATTCCCGAGACTTAACTGTTGTCTTTCCTTTTGGAATTGTACATATAACACACAAATTTCATGATACACATATCTACTGGGATGCGTCTAAAGAGTTTTAGATATGTCATCTAAAGACTCCTTACTCAAGCCATCCCTAATTAAATTAATCTTATCTTCACGATTCTCAAACACCATTCCTAAAGAACGACAACGAGTATCACAAAACATACGAGCACATTTATAACAAAAACACATTCTTTTGGCTCTTCTCTTTTTAGCATAGGTGCTTCTTCCTAAACCAGGCAGATGTGAAATAAATGGATCAGAGGACTCACCTGCCAATCGGACCCGTGCTTCAATAATCCAACGAATATCAGTAGGAATACTTTTGATCATCAGTAGTCTCATCCGTTCCAAGTGAGCTTTGTAAACTTTCATCAGAGATTTTTGAGGGAGTGAAGGGAATTACTTGTGAAGATTTGCGAGAGCTTCTTCCATCGGGAAATGAATTTACCTGCAAAAATTAAACACACAAAAATAAAACACACCAGATCATAATATACACACAAATTGCATGGGTTGCCTCACTGCGAGCGCTAAGTTTAACGTCATCAGCTAGACGACTTCTCGAACGTTAGGCTGGATCTGAAACTGTGACACTTTCTTTTTGTCGCTCAAATGATTCTCCCCAGTAGTGCTTGACACGCTGACTGTTAACCTTGAATGTTTCATTGGTGTTGGGATCTATAACTCAACAGCTCCATATGGTAAAACTTGAGTGATTAGGAATAGAACTGACCACCGTGATTTTAGCTTCCATGAGAAGAGTTTCACTCTTGATTTGTTTAACAATACTTTATGCACTGGTTTCAGTTGTATGCGCACTAACTTCTCATCATGTCTCTTCTTGTAGAGAGACTGAGGTGGACATTGTTTCTCCAATCTGCAATTTCCTGAAAATTGAAAAAGGCATCAAGTTAACACTTGCACCTAGATCACACAAAGCCCTACCGAAGTTATGCTCTCCTATGATGCAAGGAATGGTAAAACCGCCAGGATCTTTCAATTTTGGGGGAAGCTTCCTCTGAATGATAGCGCTGCATTCTTCTGATAATGCTACTGTCTTCTAATCTCCCAATCTCCATTTTCGTGAAAGAATGTCTTTCATAAATTTGACATAGCTGGGCATTTGTTCCAAGGCTTCTGCAAATGGGATGTTGATGTGCAGCTTTTTGAAAATCTCCAAGAATCGAGCAAACTGCTTGTCCAGTTTGTTTTTCTGAAGATGCTATGGAAAAAGGTGGAGGTGGAGTGATTTGGTCTTTTTCCTTTGCTTCTTTTTCCTCCATCTGTGGAACTGCTTCACTTTCTTTAGGAACTTCCTCAGTAGTTCCCTTCACTCCAACATCTTTGTTGATTTCAGTACCGCTTTTTAATATGATGGCATGACATTGCTCCTTCCCAATGTTCCTTGGATTTGGTTCTGGGTTGTTGGGAAGATTCCCTGGCGGTCTGTAACTCTGAGCATTGGCCAGTTGTCCAATTTGATTCTCCAGTGCTTTAATGGAAGTAGATTGGCTCTGAAAAATAGCATCATATGCCGCTTGATGCTTTTTGAACATCTCTGCAATCCAATCTTTCATTTCTGGTTCTTTTTCGAACTCCTGGTTTTGCTGTTGGAATCCTGGTGGTGGATAGTTCTTTTGCCGTAAGTTGTTGCTCCATGGGAAATTGGGATGATTCCTCCACCCTGGGTTGTAGGTGTTGGAATATGGATTGTTCCCCTGTTTGTTGAAATTGTTGACATAATTCACCGTCTCTTCAAGTTGGTTCGGTTCTGATGCTCCTCCAAAAGGTGAACTTGTGGCTCCAATATTGCTTTGTGTGATGAGAGTCTCCATGAATTTGCATATCTGATCCAGCTTGACACTGACTGCTGTATTGGCTCCAACTTCATAAATTCCTGCAATTCTTTGAATCATGCTCTTTTCTGTTGGCCACAAGGAATTTTTGTTGGCCATTTCTTCGATTAGGTCTCAGGCTTGATCTTCTCCTTTTGCCATCAAAGCTCCTCCAGCAGCAGCGTCAATTGTGGTTCTCATCAGTCTAGAAAGTCCATTATAGAAAGTTTGGACTTGAAGCCATTTTGGAATTTCATGGTGAAGACATTTCCGGAGCAAATCTTTATACATTTCCCAAGCTTCGTAGAGAGTTTCTGAATCAAGTTGTACAAATGATGTGATGTCATTCCTTAGTTTTACTGTTCTGGCTGGTGGAAAGTACTTTGCAAGGAATTTGGTGGCTAGATTGTTCTAAGTTGTGATGGAACTAGCTGGTAGTGAATGTAGCCAAGCTTTTGCTCTGTCTTTCAATGAATATTGAAAAACCTGCAGTCTCATTGCTTTTTCAGCTTCTCGGTTGTAATTGAAAGTGCCGCAAACTTCCAGGAAATTGCTGATGTGGGCATTAGGATCTTCATATGCATTCCTCCCAAACTCAACTGACTGCTGAATCATCTAAATGCATGTTTTGATGTCACACACATTTTCTGGTAAGGGAGGAAGTAAAATATAGGAAATGAAGCTATCTACCACCGGAATGGTTCTGTCTCGAATGGGAATTGGTGGTACAACCTCCAAAGGTTCAGGTTCCATGTTGACTAAAGCTTATTGGCCTTCACGCCTTTGCCTTCTCAACTGTCTGATGGTTCTTTCAATTTATGGGTCAAGCGGTCGGACTTCAAAGCTTCTGGTTCGTCTCATGTAGTGTCTGAGAACCTGAAACACAAGAAAACAGAAATAATAACCAAATAGAAAATTTGATACAAGTAAAGGTATCTAACCTCAAAACTAATAGTGAAAGATAAATAAGTCCCCGGTAACGGGGCCAAAAACTTGACCGGCGTAATCACATGCGTATAACGCAAGCACACGTATCGTTCAAGTAGTATAAGAAGTATCGATCCCACGAGGACTTAATACCTAATCTATTAATTTTATGAGGTCAAATGATTACTAGTATCTAAAAGATTGATTGATTGATTTGAAATGGTGATGATTTTAAACTTAAAAACAACTAAATAAAATTGCTCAAAATTAAATTAAATAAAATTCAATATTAAGAAACTATCCAGGGTTGTGAATATTTCCAATATCTTTTATAAGATGAAGTGGTTATTTTATGTTTGTGTAATATATCGGTTTACTAACCTGGAACACGAAATTATGAAAAAGCCTCTGTCGATGGTCAGATGCAAATGCCCAGTATAACCCAATTGAACCATATGTCTATGTCAACCAAATTACCTGGATTCATTAAGGTTAAGTTTCAATTATGGTTACCCCCGCCCGACAGGAATATGTCTAACCTGTAAGGAAATCTATTAAATGGTTATATATCATCAAGGAAGATCGTAGGCTATTAAGTCTAAGGCTGAAACCTAAAATTCATTTGTCAAGTTTATTTTAGATTTTCCAGATAAATCTTATTAGTGGCCAGTTAACAAGACGCATTAAGCTTAAGACTTAATAAGTAAACCTTTAAATTACCCAAACTATAAAATAACCCCTTATAAACTGGTGATATTAAAATTCATCACAACCCCAGATAACTAACTTAGTTACGACACAACTAGGGCTAGTAAAAACTTAAAAATAAATGCCCAGCTATGCGGTAAAGTAAATACTGAAAAAGTAAAATTACAATAAAATAAAATACTAGGGTTAAAGGATATACTCTTACCACTACTATTTTAGATATCTCCCTTAATATAATATATTAACTTGTGATAACATTACCAACCAGCCATATAGGCGGTAACCTGATTAAGTCAAATTAAGTCCGACCTGCCATAAAGACAGTATCAATATTTGTCTATAAACCAGCCATATAGGCGGTAAATTACTAACCGACCAACCTGGCGGTATCCTTGCTTAGTCAAATTAAAACCAATTTATAATTAATTACCAACCGACCAATATAGTGGTATCCTTGTTAAGTCAAATTTTAAGTAGTTAATATATTATAATTAAGGGAGATTAATCTAAATAACAGTAATAAAAGTTTTACCTTTCACCCTAGCGGGGGGAAGTTACCTCCTCTTATCCGATGATGTGGAATTTTGGATGATTAATTCAATAATTGAGCTGACGTGGCAGTGACGTGGCGGTGACATGGCAACACGTGGCGATAGCGATTGTCAGCACCGTAGGATTGTGACACATGACGCGCTATGATTGTTGATGATGACGTGGCAGTGATGTGGCAAAGTTGCCTGGTCTTTTGCTGACATGACTGACACGTGGGGTGACAAGTGGCGATGGCGATTGTCGGCACCATAGGATGATGACACGTTGCACGACGCACGTTAGCAGATCGGCTGTGATGTTGACACGTGTCACTGCGCACGTTAGCAAAGTCAAACTTCTCAGATTCTGACACGTGTCTTCGGCGCATGTTAGCATGGAGCGGCGCAGGTTAGGCATCGCGACGCGGGCAGAGCTTCGCGACGCGCCAAATGACGATTTTGCCCTTTTGTCCGTTTTTCACTGTTTTGGCTCCAAATCACCTCCAGAATGTCCTGAAACTTTATTTATCTACAAAATAATACAAAACACATTAAAATATTCACAAAACCCAAGAATCCATACCAAATATTAGGTCAAATGAGTGAGAAATAGTGATACATTTACAACTCATCATATGGCTATACACTTTAATTAAAAATTATGATATTTGGAATATTATAATTTGATAAATTAGTCTTTAATTTGAAATTGAGCTAATGTTGTTATATTTGGCACTAATGGGCTTGGTTCGGCCAAGTTGGTTTAGGACAATTGGATTGGATCCAAATTGGGCCTAAAACCATTCTGTTAAGTCGAAATATAATAAATGGGCCTTTAAATATTTAATTGGGCCTAATGGGCCGAAATTAATTTTATGGCAAAGGGTGATTCCTTATTGGGCTTTGGTTGCCAAAGTCCATGCCTTATGAAATTAATTAAAAGCCCACTCGACTTTAATTAAGTTGACATTGGATGTTAATTAAGGGTGGCAATAGGCCGGGCTCGGGCCCGGGGTTTTTTTTTCCCGAATTTAAAAAAAAAATTAAAAAAATTAAAAACAAATCAAATATAAAATACATTTACACTATATATAAAGATAATTTACAAATAAATCACAAGTTTCATTGATAAATTAACAATTTAAATGCTAAAAATAAATAAAAATGCTACAAATATATTAAAATATATATATATAAATTTTTTTTATTTTGGCCCGGGCCAAAATGGGAAAGTCCGGGCCGGACCGGACCGAGCTCGGGCTTTTCTGTCACCCTTAATGTTAATTGGGCCTTTGAGACCCATTAAGATTAGATTCAGAATCTAAGTTGAAAAGACACATTATTAAGTGTAATTATTTAATTTAGAATTAAATATGAATTAGTATTGAATACAAATTAAATTGGATTTAATATTGTAGTTCGATATAATTCAAGAATATGCACTTTGAGTATTTATCCTTAAACGAGTTGGACTCGCGCAAATCAAGTCGTTGTTTGAACATTGGATGATCATTTAATTCAAAGATTAATTAATTGGATTAGATTGATTGAATAACATGCTTTGTGTGAATACATGGATGTATTGTATGAATAATGTATATCAGATGGATATTAGATGGGTGATGGCAATTTTGGAAATTGTTGTAATAATTTTAGAATTTATTAAATTGGACTTGCGTGTCCAGCATTTATCTCTTGACTCTTTATAATTCTCTTCTCACCAATTCCCCTCAATGTATATGAGGTTTCTTTATTGTATTATGTAATTGGGTAGAAGTTAGAATAGTGCTAGCCGGGGAGAGGAAATAGAGAGAATTGTTCTAGGAACAATTTGTTAAATATCCATCCGCATATCGTTATTATTTATTTCGCTCCTTATTATGCTTTTAGAATGCATGCTTAAGGGTGTATGATGAGACCTAATCAAAGATAATAAATTGGTTGCCAATTTACGCGAAAAACCCTCAAACAAATATTAAGCGTTTTCCTTCCATTGAGTGGTTCTTTCTCAAGATCCAAGATTGGCATTGGTTTGTTGGCCAAAGTCAAGATCAATGTCCATCGCGGATGTGCTTGAACCATGAAAGCTTTGTTCCATATCGCATGTCTTGGGCAAGTTGTGATTTGTTGGCCAAAGTCAATGTCACTTCTTGTTCATCGACATGGATTACGAAGCTTTCCCACTGTCAATGGGTCCCGCTTAACTGGAATCATTAAGCTTGTTGAGCCAAAGCCAAGGCTTAGTTGATTCAGAGGAAAAGGTTAGGAAAATATATTGGATATATTGGCATATATATTGTATATATATTTCGGACTTGAGGTCCACCTACCGGATCTAGGAATTGGATGAGATCCAATTGATCTTAGAGATCTACCTAGTTAAATATCATACAGCTTGTTGGCCAAAGTCAAGGTTGTGTGTTATTTAACGGGATCCTAGCCCACTAGGAAACTAGGTTTCCCGAGTACAGAACATAGGGTTAGAGGCTCGCCAAAAAATAGTGGGATGCTAGTATTGAATTTGCAATTTCGTTCAAATACTTGCCAATACGCGCTTTCAAATTATTTCGTCATTTTATATATTTATTAGTTGGACTAATATTTTAATATTTTTATTGTAACAGTTGGACTGTACCCGAAAATCGTTAATTGAATAGTTAGACTATTGCAATTAAGATGGCGGGAAAGATCAACGTTATGGACATTATCATGGGCGAAAATGTATTTAATGGTGCAAACTTTCCTGACTGGGATATGAATCTCAGGATTGTCCTGGGGGCCGAGAAGATGCTCTATACGATAGAGAGACCTATCGGGCCTAAGTCCGGAATTGAGCAGCCGCTTGAGCTTGAGCTTTGGAAGACTCATAGCGATGACAACTCAACTGCTCAATCCGTCATGCTCGTTGCAATGACCCCTCAATTTCGTCCCAAGAACAATGGATTGGATCCTTATACTATGATGGAAAAATTGAAGGACCTTCATCGATCTAACCTTAGATCGCAAAGGTATGAATTGCAGAAGAAGCTCTTTCACTCTCGAATGTCAGAGGGTACATCTGTCGAGCACCATGTGTCGCAGATGATTGCTGACATCGAACAGCTAGGTCAGCTAGGCATAACCTTTGAGGCTGAGACTTCTATAGATTTGATCTTGCAGTCTCTTCCTGACAGCTGGAGCGGGTTCATCATGAACTATAATATGATGAACCAAGACCATACTCTTGGAGAGTTGATGGCAATGCTGCGTGAAGCAAAAAAAAAGCTTTTGAAGGGCAAAAAGCGCGAGGCGCACTTCGCTTCGACATCTCAGTCTGCCAAGGCTTGGCCAAAGGCTACTGGAGGCGTAAAGAAGAAGAAGAAGAAGAAGGGCAAGGCCAAATCATCAAAGTCTTCTGGGAAGGCTAAGGACAAATCCCAAGATGTCTGCCTACAGTATGGAAAATGGGGTCACTGGAAGCGTGACTGCCGTGAGTACAAGGTGCACATGTAGGAAATCAAAGCGGGCAAGGCACCGGCTTCAGGTATGTTTGTTATAAAAATAAACATGTCTACTTCTAGTTTTAAAAATTGGATTTTTGATTCTGGTTGTGGTACTCATATATGTACTGATGTGCAGGATCTGTAGATTAGCAGGAGACTGACTTCAGGAGAGATAGACTCTGAGTTGGAAATGGGACTAGAGTCGCCGTTTTGGCTGTTGGGACCTACATTTTGGAACTGCCCTCAGGGCATGTACTAAATCTATCAGACTGTTATTATGTACCTAGTTTGACTAGGAATATTATTTATGTATCTTTATTAGCCCAATGTGGGCATACTTTTATATTTTGAAACACTGGGTGTTTTGTGTATAAAAATGATATTGAGATATGTAGTGCTGATGTGAATAATGGTCTTTATATTTTGAATATAAATCAATCTCAAACATATAATTTAACAAATAAAAGGCTTAAATTAAGTAACAAAGATGAAACTTATATGTGGCATTGTCGTCTTAGACACATTAACAAGACTCGCATATCCACACTTTCGAAGAGTGGGTACTTGGACGGATTTGATCCAAATTCATATGACGTCTGCGAATCTTATTTATTAGGCAAAATACCTAAAACACCTTTTAGCGGTAAAGGTGCATGTGTCACCGAACTGTTAGCCCTCGTTCATAGTGACGTATGTGAGCCTATGTCTAGCCAGGCTAGAGGTGGATATGAATACTTCGTAACCTTTACAGATGATGCATCGCATTATGGTTATGTGTATCTTATGAGACACAAGACAGAAACTTTTGAAAAATTCAAAGAGTTTCGACACGAAGTGGAAAAACAGACCGGCAAAAGTATTAAAACATTACGGTCGGACTGTGGTGGGGAATACTTAAGCAATGAGTTTCTCGATTACTTGAAAGAATATGGTATTCTTTGAAAGTGGACTCCTCCCAGAACACCTCAATTAAACGGTGTGTCCGAACGGAGAAACTGAACTTTGTTGGACATGGTAATGTCGATAATGAGTCGCACAGAGCTACGAATTTCTTTCTGGGGATATACATTGAATAATGCAATACTTATTTTGAATAAGGTTCCGTCAAAGTCTGTTCAACAGACTCCATATGAATTATGGATAGGAAAGAAATCGGGTTTCTCATTCCTGAAGATTTGGGGTTGCTGGATATACGTTAAACATTTGGATGGTACCAAACTAGAACCAAAATTGGATAAATGTCTATTTATAGGTTATCATAGGGAAACCAAAGGATATTACTTCTACAACCCACAAGAGAACAAAGTATCTGTTGCTCTACATGCGGTTTTCCTTGAGAAGGAATTCCTAAATGCAGTGGTAAATGGGAGGAAAGTAGAACTCGATGAAAATTAGAGTGCTACTGTTCTTGGCACCGATTCCTTAACAGAACACGAACAGTTCATCAGGGATAAGACTGTACCATAATCTTCTTATACATAAGAACCGCGTAGGTCGGAGAGAGTCAGAAAACAACCTGAGAGGTATGGGTTTATGATCTCACCTAATGTGGATATTAATCTTATTGAGGAAGACGAACCGGCTACGTATAAGGAAGTAATACAAGGTATCGACTCCACTTTATGGAAAGAAGCCATGAAATCTGAAATGGATTCCATGTACACCAACCAAGTTTAGACACTGGTTGATGCACCAGAAGGCGTAAAGCCTATTGGTTGCAAATGGGTTTTCAAGAAGAAGACTGACATGGATGGCAACATACAAACGTACAAAGCTAGGCTTGTAGTGAAAGGGTATAGTCAATGACATGGTGTCGATTACGATAAAACTTTTTCACATGTTGCCTTGATTAATTCCATTCGGATTATGCTTGCTATTGCTGCATATTTCGATTATGAAATATGGCAGATGGACGTCAAAACTACTTTCCTTAACGGAAACCTTTTGGAGGATGTTTATATGCAACAACCTGACGGTTTTATTGTACCAAGACTTGCAAACAAGGTTTGTAAATTAAATCGATCCATTTATGGATTGAATCAAGTATCGCGTTCTTGGAACCAACGTTTTGATGAGATCATAAAAGAATATGATTTCGTTCAAAACAAGGATGATCCTTGTGTATATAAGAAGGTTAGTGGGAGTGCACTGACATTCATTATCCTTTACGTTGATGATGTATTTCTTATTGGCAATGACATTCTCATGCTACAATCGGTGAAAGCTTGGCTTTCATTAAAATTCTCCATGAAAGATCTGGGAGAAACAACATATATTATGGGAATAAAGATCTACCGGGATAGATCTAGAAAGCTGCTTGGACTCTCCCAGAGCACGTACATTGATAAAGTGTTGAAGAGATTCAACATGGATCAGTCTAAGAGGGGACTGTTGCCAGTGTCACATGGCGTCACTCTATCTAAGGACATGTGTCCTAAAACTCAAGATGAGAGAGACAACATGAGTCGGATCTCATTCGCTTCTGCTTTCGGATCGATCATGTATGCCATGATATGTACGCGACCTGATGTCTCGTATGCTTTGAGCATGTGTAGTCGCTATAAGGCCGATCCAGGTGATGGTCACTGAGTTGCGGTTAAGAACATCCTTAAGTATCTTAGACGAACTAAGGATACTTTCTGATGTGATCCAGAATGAGCTCTGTTTATTGGGCCAAGTTAACTTGAAGTTGTGGCTGATTGCATGGCTTGGTCAAATTGGTGTATTTGGGCCGTTTTGTTGGATTTGGAAGATTCCTTGGGTTCTGGAGCTTGGTCTATGGATGAGACTTTATGTGAAGGCTTTATTATGTCCAAAATACGAAGACTGCGCAATCTTGATTTTGTCCAATAGAAACCTGCCAGAACAAAGCCAAGCAAACCCCTCCACGTGTTCTAAGCCCCAAGAACCGTGAATCTTGATTTTGTAAGAACAAAATCCTTCCAAGATCAAGTCCAACCCTTAAAGAACTTTGCCTTTAAGAACCTTTCTTTATTTCTTTGGAGAATATTGAACAGCGATACAGTGCCATAACGCTTGCCACACATTGATAAGCTTTTGTTCCGTAGAACCAAGGAAGAATCCACTTCCTCAAAATGACACAAGTCACTTTATTGTGTAAAAAGATATATTATTGGTTAATTCCCAATTACAATGAATAATGCCGCTTTAAGTAGGTGGGTAACCCTAATTCTACCCAAATATAATAAAATCCTAGTAAAATAAACCCAATAACACATAAAATACTTTAGAATTTCGTGAATGGGCTTTGTAATATAATTAAAGTTCAGCCCATCACTTAAACACACATAACCTTAAAAATTATAAAATATAAAAACTATAAGGATACTTTACGTCCTCATTTCGACCATGAAGAAATCCGAACTGGACTTTGATAAAAGCATCTAAGTTGTAGATATACGAGTTCTCTTTCCAATGCAACTTGAATCACCAAAATTGTATATCGGACGTGAAAGTTATGTCCAAAATACGAAGACTACGCAAATCCCGCCATTGCTAGTGCACCATTCTGAAATAAAGCCCAAAATCAATCAAGGCAGCCCATGCACGTCCAAGAGCCATTCCAATACTGCTTTAGACATAATAAAGCCTTCACATAAAGTCTCATGCATGGACCAAACTCCAGAACCCAAGGAATCTTCCAAATCCACCAAAGTGGCCCAAATACACCAATTTGACCAAGCCATGCAATCAGCCACAACTTCAAGTTAACATGGCCCAACAAACAGAGCTCATTCTGGATCACATCATTCTCCATCTCTTGAAAAGGATTCGACCTCGAATCCGAACCTGGGTCATAGATAAAAATGACAAGATCAATGGGACGAGAATCTTGGAATAAAAGAAAATCACATGGAAAAAAATGGTTAAGGTGAGCAAAAGTCAATAAAGCGAATGAATGAATTTTTGTCAATATTTTTCCACTCTCAATCTCTCCATTGCTACTCTCATTCTTAACTCCACTTGCAACAACAAAGAGATTCCCACATGGATTCACATTTGAAATCTCATTTGAAACAAACTCAAAATGCCCATGTTGCTTTCTCAAACAATCAACACTCTCATCCACGATTTGATCACACTTTACATATTCGGCTACATGTATTTTTTGCACTTCATAACTCATGTCCTCACAACCAACATCAGATTGCTCCATATGATATTCACCCTTAACAGTTACGTCAAGCACCTCATTGGCATCATGAGTAACCAAATCATGATCACTAATGTTATCGCTCACATCAATATCATCACTATCATCAACACCATCAACCACCTTACTCTTATTTATTGAAACATCAACATGTTTCATTTCATTACTCAAGGCTACGCTCGTACCCTTCTTTACTTCATATTTTACGAATGTCTTTTTCTCTATCAACTCTGGAAGCTCTCCTAGTAACATTCCAAAAGAAATCGCACTTTTCTTTTTAGCCCACTCTTCTTCACTCCTCTGCATGTACAACTCGTCATCATAGACCTCTTGTAGGGTTAAAGGAGCAAGCTTGATAATTTTTCCACCATACTTAAATTTGTACATATTCATATCCATATCATAAACTACTTTATTAAATTTATATCAGGGCTTACCCAATAAAATATGCGTATGACACATAGGAACCACGTCACAAACTACTTGGTCAACATACTGCCCAATTACAAAATTTACCACAACCTGCTTAGTAACCTCGAACTCTCCAAAATCACTCATCCACTTATAAAGTCTATCAAGAGGTATCAATGGTAATCCCAATTTTTCGATAAGGGTAGTCCTAGCTAAATTTTTGTGATTCCCTCTATTAATAATCATTCTACACATTTTACTATTGATAGAGCATCTCGTGCGAAAGATAAATATCCTTTTATCCATCAAATTATTTATATAAATCAACCCTTACTTGAAAGACGCCAATAATGAGGAAAGACTCAAAGAATTACTAAGAAATTATGAAAACAAACACAAAGAAACTGACTAAAAATAAATAAATAAACCAAAAGTATAATAAGAAGACAAACTGAACTGAAACTGGAAAGAATTCGTAACTTTGAAAGAGATTTTGAGACTCGAAACTTAAGCGGACTGAGTGCGGCCGATGACTAATGAATTCATCTCCTCGGGTACTTATAAATCGATATATTACGGGTCTAGTAACTCTTTCTAGATCAAAGGTTACAGCCGTTTGAAAATCAGTGCGCGGCTGAAAAATTCTGACCGAACTGCTCCGAAAATTACAGATAAATTCGACTTTAATTGACTCAAAAACTCCAAGAACTGAATCCTATATGCTATTACCATGAAAGAACATTATAATAACATCCAAGAATCGGTCATAAACATGAAAAACACAAAGGAAATAATAAAAAAAATTTGAAATGAGAAGAGACCAAAAAAAAAGGAATATGAAGACTTCATAAAACGATAAAGATAGAGAAAATCTTGACCTTGGAACCCTGAGCTCCTGATACCAAAATTAACAGAAACATGACTAAAAGAAAAGAAAAAAATAACAGAAACATGACTCAAAGAAAAAAAAATTAATAAAAAAAGAAAGAAAAAAAATTAAAAAGACACAAACTATAAGATATAACCTGCTCTGCAACCAAAGCCCTGATACCAAATGATAGAAACCTGCCTAGAACAAAGCCAAGCAAATCCCTCCACGTGTTCTAAGCCCCAAGAACCGCGAATCTTGATTTTGTAAGAACAAAATCCTTCCAAGATCAAGTTCAACCCTTAAAGGACTTTCCCCTTAAGAACCTTTCTTTATTTCTTTGGAGAATCTTGAACAGCGATACAACGCCACAACGCTTGCCACACGTTGATAAGCTTTTTTTCCATAGAACCAAGGAAGAATCCACTTCCTCAAGATGACACAAGTCACTTTATTTTGTAAAAAGATATATTATTGGTTAATTCCCAATTACAATGAATAATGCCCCTTTAAGTAGGTGGCTAACCCTAATTCTACCCAAATATAATAAAACCCTAGTAAAATAAACCCAATAACACATAAAATACTTTAAAATTTCGTGCATGGGCTTTGTAATATAATTAAAGTTCAGCCCAGCACTTAAACACACATAACCTTAAAAAAAGTATAAAATATAAAAACTATAAGGATACTTTGCGTCCTCATTTCGACCATGAAGAAATCCGAACTGGACTTTGATGAAAACTTTAAAGTTGTAGATCTACGAGCTCTCTTTCTAATGCAACTTGAATCACCAAAATCAGATATCGGACTTTAATGTTATGTCCAAAATACGAAGACTGCGCAAATCTCGCCATTGCTAGTGCACCATTCGAAAATAAAGCCTAAAATCAATCAAGGCAGCCCATGCACGTCCAAAACTCATTCCAATATTTCTTTAGACATAACAAAGCCTTCACATAAAGTCTCATGCATGGACCAAACTCCATAACCCAATGAATCTTCCAAATCCACCAAAATTGCCCAAATACACCAATTTGACCAAGCCATGCAATCAGCCACAACTTCAAGTTAACTTGGCCCAACAAACAGAGCTCATTTTGGATCACATGACTTTCTTAGTCTATGAAGATGGAGAACTTGAGGTAACTGGGTTTACCGACGCAAATTTTCAAACCGATAAAGACGACTGTAAGTCACAATCTGGGTACGTATTTTATTTGAACAACGGAGCAGTGAGCTGAAAATCTTCCAAGCAAGAGACTGTTACCGATTCAACAATAGAAGCGGAATATATTACTGCAGCTCAAGCAGCAAAAGAGGCAGTTTGGATCCGTAAATTCCTAATTGGATTAGGGATAGTTCTGTTAGCAGCTGAGTTGATTCCATTGTATTGTGACAAAAATGGGGCTATAGCGCAGGCTAAGGAACTGCGATCTCATCAATAATCCAAGCATGTACTTCGACATTTCCATCTGATTCGTGAGATCATACATCGTGGCGATGTGAAGATCGAAAAAGGTCACATCATATGACAATATTGCAGATCCGCTGACGAAGGCTATTTCTCAGCAACAGTTTGAGCGACATGTACATAGTTCAGATGTTAGATACTTGAGTGACATGCTATAGGCCAAGTGGGAGATTGTTGGACAATTATGACCCATAGCGTCACTATTTGTAAAATACATTGTGGTTTTTGTACAAATTAACTATGTGACAAAGGAAATTGCTATTTTATCATTTTATAATTAGATTACTTGAATATATAAATGATAAAAGTCCTTATGATTAGTTCCGGATTATAAGATATGAGACAGTATCAATCCACGAAGGTTTAATAATTAAATATCCATAGTCGTAGTATTATTGAGACTGGACATCGATAATGCCGAATATGCTAGTATTGCACTTGTGCGCGTTGTGGAAGCATAACGACATAGTTCTCATATATTTAAGTATTGGATACTTATGCAAGTGTGATATGAGGTTGTGTTTTCCGAAGGTACGGAAAGAGCTTCGCTCTGGATAGACCCTGCGGAATCCCATTGGTAGTATGACTATGTGTCTATAGGAATCTACATCAAGGTAGGTGTATTTGGTCTTAACCTGAGACTTGCATCGCTAATACTTGCGACAATCAATACGCTTTGGTTTTGGTCGTCTGGGACTTTAATAGGTTCTGTGTACGCCTCTTCTGGGTTTATTGAGAATCGTAGTGTATTGGGTGTGATGTCAAGATGGAAGTATCACTTCAGTCATATGGGGATGATGATCACGCAGGGATACAGAACTAGTACTCTATTATGTTGTAACTATCAGGATAATATGACAAGGTCATGATTATCCGATTAAAGAGACTAGTTGCTTGTGATCCGATATATGCTTCATACGGGGCATACATTATTCCAGCCCCAGGCCTTGCTTGTGACATCCGATACTGGATCGCTATACGCAATACTACGTATACTACGCCTGACAAAGATTATATATTCCTTAAAGAATATTTCTGCAGAATTGGGTAGGCATGACGCTTTGCTAGAAGCCAACCATGTCTTGTAAATCGGTAAGAACGTGGTACGAGGTACGCACGTGTTCGGATATTCCGACGACCAGATTTACTACCAACATATCCAGGGATCTCATGGGTCGCTTCCCGAAGATTCACCAATGACATTTGACTCGAACAGAATTAATCTGGGATTAATTATGAGAGAAAGAAAATTAATCTAGGATTAATTACAGCAAGAATTTATCTGGGATAAAATTCGATAAGAAGAGAGAGAACGATTAATTTGGTATTAATCGATTAAATAATATATTCGATATATTAATCTAAATTAGATTTCGACGCGAAATTAAAATTGGATTTTAATTCGAGCAAACGAATTAATATAGAATTAATTCGCGAGCGACTTTCGTAATAATTTTGCGAGACACTATTATTTAATTAAAAAAGGAATATGAAGACTTCTTAAAACGATAAAGATAGAGAAAATCTTGACCTTGGAACCCTGAGCTCTTGATACCAAAATTAACAGAAACATGACTCAAAGAAAAAAAAAATTAATAAAAAAAGAAAGAAAAAAAAATTAAAAAGACACAAACTATAAGATATAACCTGCTCTGCAACCAAAGCCCCGATACCAAATGATAGAAACATGCCTAGAAAAAAGCCAAGCAAATCTCTCCACGTGTTCTAAGCCCCAAGAACCGCGAATCTTGATTTTGTAAGAACAAAATCCTTCCAATATCAAGTTCAACCCTTAAAGGACTTTCCCCTTAAGAACCTTTCTTTATTTCTTTGGAGAATCTTGAACAGCGATACAACGCCACAACGCTTGCCACACGTTGATAAGCTTTTTTTCCGTAGAACCAAGGAAGAATCCACTACCTCAAGATGACACAAGTCACTTTATTTTGTAAAAAGATATATTATTGGTTAATTCCCAATTACAATGAATAATGCCCCTTTAAGTAGGTGGCTAACCCTAATTCTACCCAAATATAATAAAACCCTAGTAAAATAAACCCAATAACACATAAAATACTCTAAAATTTCGTGCATGGGCTTTGTAATATAATAAAAGTTCAGCCCAACACTTAAACACACATAACCTTAAAAAAATATAAAATCTAAAAACTATAAGGATACTTTGCGTCCTCATTTCGACCATGAAGAAATCCGAACTGGACTTTGATGAAAACTTTAAAGTTGTAGATCTACGAGCTCTCTTTCTAATGCAACTTGAATCACCAAAATCAGATATCAGACTTGAATGTTATGTCCAAAATACGAAGACTGCGCAAATCTCGCCACTACTAGTGCACCATTCGAAAATAAAGCCTAAAATCAATCAAGGCAGCCCATGCACGTCCAAAACCCATTCCAATATTGCTTTAGACATAATAAAGCCTTCACATAAAGTCTCATGCATGGACCAAACTCCATAACCCAATGAATCTTCCAAATCCACCAAAATTACCCAAATACACCAATTTGACCAAGCCATGCAATCAGCCACAACTTCAAGTTAACTTGGCCCAACAAACAGAGCTCATTTTGGATCACATGACTTTCTTAGTCTATGAAGATGGAGAACTTGAGGTAACTGGGTTTACTGACGCAAATTTCCAAACCGATAAAGACGCTTGTAAGTCACAATCTGGGTACGTATTTTATTTGAACAACGGAGCAGTGAGCTGAAAATCTTCCAAGAAAGAGACTGTTACCGATTCAACAATAGAAGCGGAATATATTACTGCAGCTCAAGCAGCAGAAGAGGCAGTTTGGATCCGTAAATTCCTAATTGGATTAGGAGTAGTTCCGTTAGCAGCTGAGCCCATTCCATTGTATTGTGACAATAACGGGGCTATAATGCAGGCTAAGGAACCGCAATCTCATCAACAATCCAAGCATGCACTTCGACATTTCCATCTGATTCGTGAGATCATACATCGTGGCGATGTGAAGATCGAAAAGGTCACATCAGATGACAATATTGCAGATCTGCTGACGAAGGCTATTTCTCAGCAACAGTTTGAGCGACATGTATATAGTTCAGATGTTAGATACTTGAGTGACATGCTATAGGCCAAGTGGGAGATTGTTGGACAATTATGACCCATAGTGTCACTATTTGTAAAAGACATTGTGGTTTTTGTACAAATTAACTATGTGACAAAGGAAATTGCTATTTTATCATTTTATAATTAGATTACTTGAATATATAAATGATAGAAGTCCTTATGATTAGTTTCGGATTATAAGATATGAGAAAGTATCAATCCACGAAGGTTTAATAATTAAATATCCATAGTCGTAGTATTATTGAGACTGGACATCGATAATGTCGAATATGCTAGTATTGCACTTGTGCGCGTTGTGGAAGCATAACGACATAGTTCTCATATATTTAAGTATTGGATACTTATGCAAGTGTGATATGAGGTTGTGTTTTCCGAAGGTACGGAAAGAGCTTCACTCTGGATAGACCCTGCGGAATCCCATTGGTAGTATGACTATGTGTCTATGAGAATCTACATCAAGGTAGGTGTATTTGGTCTTAACCTGAGACTTACATCGCTAATACTTGCGACAATCAATACGCTTTGGTTTTGGTCGTCTGGGACTTTAATAGGTTCTGTGTACGCCTCTTCTGGGTTTATTGAGAATCGTAGTGTATTGGGTGTGATGTCAAGATGGAAGTATCACTTCAGTCATATGGAGATGATGATCACGCAGGGATACAGAACTAGTACTCTATTATGTTGTAACTATCAGGATAATATGACAAGGTCATGATTATCCGATTAAAGAGACTAGTTGCTTGTGATCCGATATATGCTTCATATGGGGCAGACATTATTCCAGCCTCAGGCCTTGCTTGTGACATCCAATACTGGATCGCTATACGCAATACTACGTATACTACGCCTGACAAAGATTATATATTCCTTAAAGAATATTTCTGGAGAATTGGGTAGGCATGGCGCTTTGCTAGAAGCCAACCATGTCTTGTAAATCGGTAAGAACGTGGTACGAGGTACGCACGTGTTCGGATAGTCCGACGACCGGATTTACTACCAACATATCCAGGGATCTCATGGGTCGCTTCCCGAAGATTCACCGATGACGTTTGACTCGAACATAATTAATCTGGGATTAATTATGAGAGAGAGAAAATTAATCTAGGATTAATTATGGCGAGAATTTATCTGGGATAAAATTCGATTAGAAGAGAGAGAACGATTAATTTAGAATTAATCGAATTAAATAATATATTTGATATATTAATTGAAATTAGATTTCGACGCGAAATTAAAATTGGATTTTAATTCGAGCAAACGAATTAATATAGAATTAATTCGCGAGCGACTTTCGTAATAATTTTGCGAGGCACTATTATTTAATTAAATTAGATTTAATTACGTCACGACGGAAAATTCGTTTAATCGGATTAAGCGAACCCGAGCCCGAAGTGTATGGAGTAAGCCACTTGAATTTTGAATTAAAGTGGGTCCCACCAACTTACATCACATGTCTATCAAGTGTCAACTTGAGTGATGGAAGTGGTTGGAGGCATTAAATGCAATTTTCCCTCCAACACTTTGTTTTTGCTTTTGGTAAAGCATATACCAACTTTAAGGGTTTGACTTTCATAAGTAGTATTGGATTTTAGAAATCAAAATTACCAAAACACAAAAAATCCTCTCTTCTCTCCTCCCAAGCCTTGAGCTTCCTTCTCCATTGTAGAATTTTTGTTTCAAAATTTCTTCATTGCTAGGACACAAATGAGTCAACAAAGGTGATAGGGAAACTATCCCCTTGAGTTTGGAATTCAAATATCAAGCTTGGAGCTAAACCATTCATACAAAGGAGAGCTTGGAGCACTACACAAAGGTTGAAAATTTTTGTTATCTCCACATCCGCCATAACCGATCGTTGTAAGTATTTTTCCGCAATCTTACTTCGATTATTCACACATGTTTATGCTTAATAGATCTTTGGCATGTTCTAGGAGAACCCAACAGCCACGTGGTGCCTCAAAAGAAATTATCATAGAAACTACTAAATTACAGGTAATCATTAAATTAACCCCCAAGTCTAAGTTTCTTTCTGAAAGATCCCTAAAATTTTAAAATTTTAAAATGTTTTCATATTAGTCTAATTTGAAAATTCACAATTTTTACAATTTCACCCATTTGACCGAGACATTTTAGGAAAAAGACAACAATACCCTTAGATAATTCTTGGATTATTACAGCTGAGAAATCTAGAGGGATAATCGTTGGCTGATCATTGGAGATTTTAATGTTACTAAGGAGGATAAGGAGAGAGAGAGTGACAATCTGCATCCATGAAAGATTTTAACTCTAGGGCACATATAGAGATGAGTTGCGTTAGGTGTCACGTCTTATAAACCAACACCATTTAGGTTGCAAAATATGAAGGGTGATGCAAATGCGTCTATGTAAATATTATTTTTTTATTATTAATAATATAGTTGTTATACAACTTTATTTCATGTCACATCCACGATATAATGATAGTTCAACTAATAACTAATGTTTTGGTGTACAAAAACAAACTCCTCTTGGACATGCTTGTTTATTTTCGCCTTGACAACAAAATCCATTTCCAGATGGACAGTCCCTCACACAATCAGAATCCTTAGTACAACGAATTGGTAATCCTCCGGTGTAGGCTTCAACTTTAGGCAAATCAAAAATTATGGTGCCTGCAAATAAAATTTCATATTTTAAGATCAATATCTTGGAGAAATGAAACAAAATTTGAACATTATTTGTAACAACAAAAAAATAACAAAAAATATAGAGTTCGAGACAAAAACAAACCAGATACAGCGATCAAAAGATAATTAAAAAAGTTAACTTAAATGAGACTTTCTCCATTTTTTGTAGGTAAAATATGAATTATACAAGATCCCGAGGAAAAAAAAAATTTTGGAGTATATCTTGTAAGAATTTAAATTTTCTACCTAATATTTATATTAATGGATTACTAATTTTAAATTATTAGGAAAAACTATTAAAATTTTATGTTTTATATTCACCATGGCTTCATAACAAATTCTGTTACAACAAAAAGGTATTAAATTAAGTGAAAGTAGACCCAACAAGAAAAACAAAAAACAAAAACCAAAAACAAAAACAAAAAAAAAAAAAAAAAACAAGAAGAGAAAATCCATTCTATTCACAAACGAACTTTCACTGTATTAAGACGTACAATCATTGTTAAATGCAGTGGCAGTATTAATGATATGTTCATGACTGTTGTGGTTAAAATTACAAACGCATATTTAACATAAATTCAAATATGAATGTTAGGTAAGTAGAGTTAAAGAAGTGAAAAAGAAATCACCTCCGTTTGGATATTAGACTAAGATTGTTTGTAAAATAAATTGTTTGTATTTTATTTTATTATTATTTAAAAAAAGAAAAATACTTTTGGGACTAAACATTTTAGTCCCCAAAACCTAATTAACTTGGGCGGCACCAAATAAATTTCCATTTTTGCTGATAAATAATAATTTATTCTCAAGTTTCTTAAATAGCTTTGATTACACATATTAGTCATAAAACGATTTGTCCACTTGTGCATTAGATGACTAATAATCATTCAGTCTCAAATGTCTTTATGATTTGTGACTAAATATATCGGTCACCGATTGCACCCTTTAGAATTGACCAACCATACAAGTCTCCCATGATCTTTAATTTATGTTGAAGGATGTACGCACTTTAGGTGACTAAATTTATGACTAAATTTATAACTAAATTTATAGTCGTTAAAAATGAAAAATAGTAGTCATATATCGCCGGTTGAAATTTGGATATACATATGTGATATGAAATGACATGATGTGAAATGATTGAGTTCCGTTTTAGATTGTGGACGAAATAGATAGTATGAAATTCGTATTATGTTTTCCATTTTTGATACTGTATTTGACTGCCAAAAAAGGAATATGTGTTATGTTCATCGTTTATGATGATGACTATGATTAACTGTATAGAATTCGTGTTTGGCTTTTGTTTCTGTTGATGAATGAATTTGATGTATGACGTACGTAACTTTTGATAATGTGTAAAGTGAGATAACTTGTGAATACGGATAAGATTGTCATGTACGTTAATTCGGTTCCGAATGATTGGACATAAGGACGTGGAAATTTCGAGGAAGAAATTTATATAAGGAGGGAAGGATATAATATCTTGAGTTTTTCGGAACAGTACATGAATATTTCCGAATTAAAGTTAAGGATTTGGAACATGATGCTATTTGAAAATAAGGGATTATGTGTTGGAAAATAGATTGGAACGTTTTAAAGTGAAGCTTCGTCACATTGGAAAACATGTGGTTTCGAGAACCGGTTACGCGATTTCTGTTTATATCATTATACATATAAAAGTTTCTTATTCCAGCTAGCTAAAAATAAAAACGACGAACTCCGATTGAGCTGACTCTCAAACCATTAGTCTCATTTTCCCGAGGAAATTTTTTTTCGTGTTGAACACTTTTCAAAATTTGCATCAGAATGGCTTCAAAGATGTAAATTTTCAAGAAATCCCCATGGCAGGGACCTAACAGCAATTTCGCGGGGTCTACACGTAAATTTCATAAACATCTCTATAAATACCATAGTTTCTTGTAATTGCAGAAAATGCATAACCTCACAACTATCTCCACTCGCCCCCATCCCCAAAACACGTTTGAGATTTCCCCAGTCGCGTCGGCAGCCTACCGGCCAATGTCGGCCGGCACGTTGGCCTGAGTGGTGTGCCGACCACCCATCTACCTTGTGGTGGTCGGCGGCAACCCCGGATCATCGGTGAACGACGAGAAAGGAATGAGATGAGCGCGGTGGTGGGTATCACGATCTTGGTTCATCGCTTCGTTTCACGGCCCGAGCCACCCTTCAAATCGAAGTTTCCGAAGAGTACTAAAAGTTGACAGTGATAGATTTTCTGTTCCGTGCACGGTTGCACAAGGATCAAGGAAGAAAACTTCGGTGAATAGTGCCCCATGAGTGAACAGTAGCTCCAATCGAAATTTTGTTGATTCCAGCACGTTCGTGGGGATCGTTTGGAGTCCGTATATGCTTTCGAAATCTCGATAAGATCTCCCGGTAAAAACTCACAAATTTCAAGTTTATCGTTAAATCTTCGGATGTATCTAGTAGTTTCGTAGAGTAGCGTACTGATATAAATTGAATTGTTTGAGTATGAGTATATTTAAAATTTAAAGAGTGAAAGAGGATTGTTAAACGAGTAAAATCTACAATCGATAATTATGCAAAACGCAAAAAAGAAAAATAAATAAATAAAATTAATCGAATAATCTTGTTAAAAATTCTACTTCAAGTGCCGTGATTATTCTTGCAGCATAGGCTTTTGATGGCGATTGCACACAAATTCATGTATCACACAAGTAATATAAAATTATTGATACTACAAAGAATTATTATTAATGTCTAATATTAATATTTTACAACCCAAAGCTTGTTTATACTAACGATTATGAAGGGTAAGAGTTATTAACTAAGAAAATTAAAGGAAAAGCAAAGTAAATAATAAGTTATAACACCTCGGTAATCTTGACGACTATTACGTTATGAGACGCATGTTACATGATATAAATCATGTTCGAACACGTATAAATTCATGAAATAATTTTTGGATATTCGATAAATTCCTCGTGGTTCCGATACAAAATTCATTCCAAGATTAAATCTGGATTACCCATGGTATTTAGGCTGTAACGTTTTCTTACGATCTCTGATTTTTATGAACGTTTTATTTTCAGAATGCTAGGATCGAGACCTACAAATTTTCTGTTGGACATTTTTCCAAATTCAAATCAGAAATAAGTCAAAATTGAGCTTTTCGCAAAAGCTACAGTAGTTTCGAGAATGACCTAGATTTGGGTGATGTGTCACAATCTCAACCACTCATTTTATTACACAAAAATCAGCCATTGCCTATATAAAGGACACTATTAACTCATCTCCTCCAGAGGTAAAAACGTGAGATAGGGCAAAAGGGATTTCAAAATTTTTCTTCTTTCTCATGCAAGCTTTGATGAAAAAGTTATGATTCTCAAGTTCCAAACATACAAAAGTAAGCTTCTAACTCTTTTTCTCTCATTAATTTTTATTTTTAGGCAAAGAAATCAAAGCCCCAAATTCACACTATATATTCCCTAGAGTTGGAATTTGCTTAATTGGCATTGAAAGCATTATTAGCATGCATTTTGAGAAGTGTGTTGATGGTTTTTGCTTGGAATAAAGCTTTTATGTGTATAAATGTGTGGGGGTTGAGGATATGAGATGAGTTTCGATATATGTTGAAGTTTGATGATATTGTGGGGAATTACTTTGAGCATTGTCATATTGAGGAGTCATGTTTGGGCCTGAAATCAGTTGAAAGCATTATTAGCATGCCATTTACAAGAAACTCTCAGAAAAGAAAAGTTTTACAGAAATAGATTATACGAAAACTCTTTTCCTGTCTGAAAACTTCGGGCTTCTTTCTGAAAAACTCGCCTAATCTCTTTCTGTGAAACTTATCTTTTCTGAGAGTTTCTTGTAAAACTGTTGTTTTATGAAAACTTTAATTTCTAAAAACCTTTTCGTAAAAACTGTATGTGAAAACTATTTCTGAAATTTATATTTGTTTATGAAAACCTGACGTATGGGGGCGTTACGTAACGCGTCCTCCCATATGCCCAACTAGAGCCAGAAGTGCAAATCCATGACTTTGGGGCGTTACGTATCGCCGTCCCCCAAAGCATGCCACTAATGTCCCTGAATCTAGTGGTCTTGGGGTGTTACGTATCGTCATCCCCCAAGCCACTAAACTAGAACTAAGGGTGCGGATCTATGCTACCCTCCAACCTGAACTAGGATCTGAGGGCGTTACGTATCGCCGTCCCCTCAGTCCTCTACATGTGCACATGCCATCCGTCAATTCCATAAGTTACATACTGAGGTAGGGTTTTTCTATATGCCTCCAAAACTCTCAAAACTCATGTTATTAAAACCAATCTTTCTGAAATATTATTATCTAAAAAGCATCTGTAATAAAATTTCGGCTAACGCTCTATATTCTCAAAAAGTAAGTATGGATTCAAAACTTAATAAATAAAATCAGTTCGAGAAAAGAGGTCCACTCACAGGTTGGAATCTGGCTGGCACTACCTGCTTGCTGAGAAAACTCTAGTTCCTGCGATGATCTACATTTGATAGACTAGATTAGAAATGGACTAAGAAACGTACTTTGGAGTCAGGTTAAAATTTACTTATTTAAGTAAGTGCTATCACTATGAGGATTTCGTACTCATATCATGATGAAATATGTACACACAAGTTGATATGAGACTTTTAGGGTGGCCTCCAACATGTTTGGGTGAAACTGAGATGGTTTGAAACTGATTTAGGGAATTTTTGACCACGCGTCGCGACACAGGGCATTGTGCGTTGTGACGCGCATCATTCCAGAAACATACCCAAACATTCCCAATACGTGTCGCGACGCATGACCTTGCGCGTTGCGACGCGCATCAAACCAGAAACATTTCTAAGAAAATTCCCAGCACGTGTCACGACGCGGAGAGTTCTGCGTTGCGAAATAAGACTAAATTTTGGTCTTAACTTCATGCTTTCATACTCAATTTGCTCAGCACTCTATCCATATCTCCACACAAGTAAATAGCCCCAATAAATCTCTCAAATATTATCAATATCAACTAATATCCAATCTATAATCTTTACTTAATCTCATGCCCAAAACTTAACAAATTGGGGTTTTCCACCATCATCTTTTTATTATCACTAAAACCATATAAACATAAATAACTATAACTCACAATATCCATTAACCAACAAATCATCGAGACATCAACATCTAAAACTTGGTTAAAGTTTCCTTACCTTCTTTCCCTTGATTTCCTTCATTCCTAAAGCCTCCATGGTAGCTTTTATTCTTCTTTATTTTGGGTGAATGAGTGATTAGCACTTGCTTCTTCTTTCCTTTTTCCTATTTCTTCTTCTTTATTCTTTCTTTTTCTTCTTCCTCTTTTCTTTTTCCTTCTTCACGTTTTTTCTTTCTTTTCTTTGGGGATACTTGAATAGTATCCCCCTTTTATACTTAGGACATTAGAGATTAGAAAAGTGTAGAAATTTAGGGAAACTTTGAGAATTTACTAGAATAACCCTCGATATCATTCTAATTTTTTGATCTGTATTTTTAGCCTATTTCTGGTTCAAATTTGGGAAAACATTAAACGCAAACGGAATTTCGAGGAATATACCAATTATCCCTAAAGTCGTTCCATGAATGTATATGTGCTCAAACATAATTTATATTATATAATACTCGTCTAATGATGTAACAGTATTTGTGATTTTCGGTCGTTATAAATTCTCCCCCATTTAAATAGGATTCGTCATCGAATCCTTTCTGGGGCTTAACTCGTAAATTTATCCTGGTCGAGGATATCCGTGTCGCTGACTATCCTTATCTTTTTTAATTTTTTCCTTTTGGTCTGTTGTTCGAGATCTTAATACTAAAACCTTTGGAAATCTCATGCCATACTTGTGCTTACTACTCCAAGG
>SKCR01046040.1:0-75882 GCA_019454045.1 Zanthoxylum bungeanum | reverse complement strand
GCCGCTTAAAGACATTTTTACCCAAGATTATGTTTTAAACGCTAATCTTTCAGTTATCTTGATTCCAATAGTCCAACTATCCAATCAACGATTTTGGGTACAATCGAATATAATGATTACTATAGTCTAACTATATAATCAACTACTATTGATTGGTTACATTCAAATGTATTGATTACTAAATCCAATTATATAACCAACTACAAATGAAGTAGTTTGAATACAGTCCAACTGTTAAATTAAAATAACAATTTAATATTAGTCCAACTAATATATTTATATTTAAATAATTAATGACGAAAAATGAAATGAGTGCGTATTGGCAAGTATCTAAACGAAATTGCAAATTTAATACTTGTCTCCCACTAATTTTCGGCGAGCCTTTAACCTTCTGTGGAGTACTCGGGAAACCTAGTTTCCTAGTGGGGTAGGATCCCGTTAAATAACACACAACCTTGACTTTGGCCAACAATTTTATGAAACTTAACTAGGTAGATCTCTAAGATCAATTGGATCTCATCCAATTCCTAGATCCAGTAGGTGGACCTCCAAGTCCGAAACAAATATCCAATATATGCCAATATATCTTATATATTCCCTAACCTTTTTCCTCTGAATCAACTAAGCCTTGACTTTGGCTCAACAAGCTTAATGAAACCAGTTAAGCGTGACCCATTGACAGTGGGAAAGCTTCGTAATCGAGGCCGATGAACAAGAAGTGACCTTGACTTTGGCCAACAAATCACAACTTGCCCAAGGCGTACGATATGGAACAAAGCCTTTATGATTCAAACACATCCGCGATGGACAAAGGTCTTGACTTTGGCCAACAAAACAATGCCAATCTTGGATCTTGAGAGAGAATCACTCAATGAAAGGAAAACGCTTAATATAAAATGAGGGTTTTTGTCGCAATTTGGCAACCATTTTATTATCTTTAATTAGGTCTCATCATACACCCTTAAACATGCATTCTAAAAGCATAATAAGGCGCAAATAAATAATAATGATATGCGGATGGATATTTAACAAATTGTTCATAGAACAAATCTCTCCATTTCCTCTCCCCGGCTAGCACTATTCTAACTTCTACCCAATTACATAATATAATAAAGAAACCTCATTAACATTGAGGGGAATTGGTGAGAAGAGAATTACAAAGAGTCATGAGATAATGGCTGGACACACAGGTCCAATTTAATAAATTTCTAAATTTATTACAACAATTTCCAAAATTGCCATCACCTATCTAATATCCATGTTATATACATTATTCATACAATACATCCATGTATTCACACAAAGCATGTTATTCAATCAATCTAATCCAATTAATTAATCTTTGAATTAAGTGATCATCCAATGTTCAAACAACGATTTGATTTGCGCAAGTCCAACTCGTTTAAGAATAAGTACTCAAAATGCGTATTCTTGAATTATATCGAACTACAATTTTAAATCCGATTTAATTTGTATTCAATACTAATTCTTATTTAATTCCAAATTGAATAATTACACTTTATTAATGTGCCTTTACGACTTAGATTCTAAATCTAATCTTAATGGGTCTCAAAGGCCCAATTAACATCCAATGTCAATTTAATTAAAGTCCAATGGGCTTTTAATTAATTCATAAGGCATGGGCTTTGGCCAATATGGGTCAAACCCAAATGCCAAGGCCTAATAAAGGAATCACCATATTTGCCATAAAATTAATTTCGGCCCATTAGGCCCAATTAAATACTTAAAGGTGCATTTATTATATTTGGACTTAACGGAATGGTTTTAGGCCCAAATTTGGATCCAATCCAATTGTCCTAAACCAACTTGGCCCAACCAAGTCCATAAGGCCCAAATGTAACAACATTAGCCCAATTCCAAATTAAAGACTAATTTATTATATTACAATATTCCAAATATCATAATTTTTAATTAAAGTGTATAGCCATAATTAATTAGTTAAATTAACATTTCCAAAACACCAATTTAATTAATTAATCATGCTTTATCATTTTCAATTCATGTCCAACACAATTGAAGCAAAATCAACTCATAACATGCTCATCATCTCACGACAATTAGGCATTTAATTCATCAATTTTGATTTCAATCCAATTAAATCACAAATCAATATATCTCATGCATTTTAAACACATCCAATGGTCTAAAAATCAAAAAATCACCATGACATTTAGGGCTCTAAGTTTCGGCCATGCTCATCAAATTAAGGAAAAATTATCTAATCAATTTTTATCCAAATTAATCATACATAACTTTAAGGTATCATAATCCAAACATAACCAAACACTCAATTTGACGAAATCATGCTCCAAGCAAAAATACCCAAATTCAAGTTTATGGACCCTAATTGATTTCATGCTTAATTTGGCTCTGATACCATTGTTGGGTTCTCCTAGAACATGCCAAGGATCTGTTAAGCATAAAATTGTGTGAATTAACAAAGTAAGTTGCGGAAATATACTCACTTTGATCGGCTAAGGGATATAGAGAATACAAAAATTTTGCTCCTTTGTATAATGCTCCAAGCTCCTATTTGTATGAATGGTTTAGCTCCAAGCTTGAATCTTTGAATTTCAAACTTAATGGGATAGTTTCCCTATCACCTTTGTTGACTCTTTTAATGTGCTAGCATCCAAGATTTTTGAATCAAAAATCATCAAACAAGAACCCTAGGTTCACGCCACTTTGAGAGTGAGAGAGGGGAGAGTTTCGGTCAAGGCCTTAGGGAGAAAGAGAGTAATGTGTGTTGTGTAATTGATTTCAAAATCAATAATGGCATATACCAAATCCAAGTTGGTATTAGTCATTCACATAAAATACTGCTTGTGTGTTTTACAAGCAATTGATGAGCGGAAAATATATCAATATTTACCACCCATTTTACTTAATATTTTATTTAGTTTCTCGGGTTTGATGAACGTTTTGATGTGTTTTAGTTTATTTTACAGATAAAATAATATTGGGACTCAATAAAATCATTTAGGACGGAATGTGGGTCAAATAAGGGCAAAAATTAGACTTGACATATTAATTTTGGAGATTGGAAACTTGAAATGACGTTCAAACAAAGTGCAGTTTCGGAAATTCCAATTTTGCGCAACTGTCGTATTTGGGGCATAACCTTTTACTCCGATATCGGATTGAGCTGATTCAAGTTCTAAATTAAAGAAAACTCAAAGATCTACAACTATGAAGAACTAAATAATTTCGAAATCGGAAGATTTCATGACCGAAATTGATGAAACATTCGGAAGTATGTTATGTGTAATTATTAAAGTCATTTTCAAAGAAAATAAATAAATTAATAATGGATTTGGTGGTGCAATTAGTGGAGCAATTAGTGGAGGATTTGGTGGAGCATTTGGTGGATGATTTGATGGAGGTAAAATTTTACCTATAAATACCAAGCTATGTCATCTGTAAATTCATACTTTCTTCTTTGAAATTCCTTATGAATAACTAAGAAGATTGTATCTTGTTTGTTTATTTACAGCTTTCAGTAATTAATTTCCGCTTTCACACTTTCTTTTCTTTACTTTTCAGTTTTTACTTTTCCGCAATTTACTTTTACGCACAGTACTTTCCTTTCTTTACTTTTCAGTTTTTACTTTTCAAGCAATGATGAGGTAACTCCCCTTTGCTGGGGTAAAAGGTAAAGCTTTTATTATTGCTATTTAGATTAATCTCCCTTAATTATAATATAATAACTATTTAAAACCTGACTTAACGAGGATACCGCCATATTGGTCGGTTGGTAATTAATTATAAATTGGTTTTAACCTGACTAAGCATGGATACCACCTGGTTGGTCGGTTGGTAATTAATTATTAATTTGACTTAATCAGGATACCGCCTATATGGCTGGTTGGTAATTATCACGCAAAGTTAATATATTATATTAAGGGAGATATCTAAAATAGTAGTAATAAAAGTGGATCTTCTAACCCCCAACATTTTCTTTTATTGTACTTTTACTTTATTTACTTTTCAACAATTTACTTTTCCGCAATTTACTTTTCAGCAATTTACTTTTCAGCAATTTACTTTTCAGCAATTTACTTTTCAGCAATTTACTTTTCAGTATTTAATTTCTGGTAATTTACTTTATGTCTTTTATTTTATTTAAGTTTTTACCAGCCCTAGTTATGTGTTGTAACTAAGTTAGTTATATGGGGTTGTGATGAAGTCCAATATCACCGGTTTATAAGGGGTTATTTTATGGTTTGGGTAATATAAAGATTTATTTTTTGAGCCTTAATCATAATGCTTTTTATTAATTGGCCATTAATAAAATTGAACTGGTAAACTTAAAATGAACTTGGAAAAGAGATTTTAGGTTAAAGACCTTAGACTCAATAGCCCACGATCTTCCTTGAGGATAGATAACCCTTTAATAGATTTCCTTACAGGATAGGAATATACCTGTCGGGCGGAGGTAGCCATAATGGAACTTAATCTTAATGAATTCAGATAACTTGGTTAACATAGGAATATGATTAATCGGGTTACATTGGGTATTTGTATCTGACCATCGGAAGAGGCTTTTACATAATTCCGTGTTCCAGGTTAATAAACCAATATATTACACAACATATTTAAAAATGATATTGGAAGGATTCACAACCATTCATCTTTAAGATAATCACTTCATCTTTAAAAATGATATTGGAATGATTCACAACCCTTGATAGTCTTAAAATTGAATTTTCTTAAAAACTACTTTCAAGCAATTTTATTTACTTGTTTTAAATTTAAAATCACCATCCAAATAAACAATCAATCCATTAGATACTCGTAAAATTTGACTTCATAAATTGATAACAAAAGATTTTAAGTCCTCGTGGGATCGATACTTTTTATACTACTTGAACGATACGTGCACTTGCGTTCTACGCGTGTGATCCGGTCAAGTTTTTGGCGTCGTTGCCGGGGACTTATTTATCTTTCACTATTAGTTTTTGGGTTGGATACATTACTTGTATCTAATTTCTTTTTACTTATTGTTGTTGTTTTCTTTTGTTTCAGGTTCTCAGACACTACATGAGACGAACCAGAAGCTTTGAAATCCGACCGCTTGACCCAGAGATTGAAAGAACCATCAGACAATTGAGAAGGGAAAGGCGAGAAGGGCAAAAAGCAATCGTTAACATGGAACTTGAACCTTTGGAAGTTGCATCACCAATTCCCATTCGAGGAAGAACTATTCCGGTGGTTGATGGCTTCATTTCATGTATTATACTTCCTCTCTTACCAGCAAATGCGTGTGACATCAAAACATGCATTCAGATGATATAGCAGTCAGTTCAGTTTGGGGGGAATGTAACTGAAGATCCTAATGCCCACATCAGCAACTTCCTGGAAGTTTACGGCACTTTCAATTACAACCGAGCTGCTGAAGAAGCAATGAGACTGTGAGTTTTTCCATATTCCTTGAAGGACAGAGCCAAAGCTTGGCTACATTCTCTACCAGCAGGTTCCATCACAACTTGGAACACTCTAGCCACCAAATTCCTTGCAAAGTACTTTCCACCAGCCAAAACTGCAAAGTTGAGGAATGATATCACATCCTTTGTACAACAAGATTCAGAATCCCTCTGCGAAGCTTGGGAAAGATTCAAAGATTTACTCCGAAAATGTCCTCATCATGAGATTGCAAAATGGCTACAAGTTCAAACCTTTTACAATGGACTTCCTGGAATAATGAGAACCACAATTGATGCTACTGATGGAGGAGCACTAATGGCAAAAGGAGAAGATCAAGCATGGGACCTAATTGAAGAAATGGCCAACATCAATTCCTTGTGGCCAACAGAAAGGAGCTTGATCCAACAAATTATTGGAATTTATGAAGTTGGAGCCAACAGTGCAGTGAATGCCAAGCTGGATCAGATATGTAAATTCATGGAAACTCTCAGCATGAAAGTTAATACTAGATCCACAAGTTCACCATATGGAGGAGCACCAGAGCCAAACCAACATAAAGAGATGGTGAATTATGTCAACAATTTCAACAGACAGAGGAACAATCCATATTCCAACACATACAACCCATGATGGAGGAATCATCCCAATTTCGCATGGAACAACAATTCAGGGCAAATGAACAATCCACCACCCGGATTCCAACAGCAAAACAAAGGCCAGGAGTATGAAAAAGAAACAGGAATAATAGAAGTGCTGACCCACTTGAAAAAGATAGAAGCAAAACACGACTCTCAAGCAGCTAGGTATGATGCTTTATTTCAATCTCAAGCAGTATTAATTCAAAGTCAATCTGCTTATATTAAAGCACTGGAGAATCAAATTGGACAACCGGCCAATGGTCAGAGTTACAGACCGCCAGGTAACCTTCCTAGCAATACTGAACTAAATCCGAGGAACATGGGTAAGGAGCAATGTCATGCCATCATATTAAAAAGCGGTACTAAAATTAACAAAAATATTGGAGTCAAGGCAACTGTTGAGGAGGTTCCAAAAGAAAGTAGCAAAGCAGTTCCACAGATGGAGGAAAAAGAAGCGAAGGAAAAAGATCAAGATCAAATCACTTTACCTCCACCTTTTCCACAACGTCTCCAGAAGAATAAACTAGACAAACAGTTTTCTCGATTCCTGAAGATCTTTAAAAAGCTGCATATCAATATTCCATTTGCAGAAGCGTTGAAACAAATGCCTAGCTATGTCAAATTCATGAAAGACATTCTTTCACGAAAGTGGAGATTGGGAGATTACGAGACAGTAACATTGACAGAAGAGTGCAGCGCCATCATTCAGAGGAAACTTCCCCCAAAGTTGAAAGATCCTGGCAGTTTCACCATTCCTTGCGTCATAGGAGAGCATAACTTCGTTAGGGCTTTGTGTGATCTAGGTGCAAGTGTTAACTTGATGCCTTTTTCTATTTTCAGGAAATTACAGATTGGAGAAACAATGCCCACATCAGTCTCTCTGCAACTTGCTGATAGAACGCTCGTATTTCCGAGAGGTGTAGTTGAGGATGTGCTGGTCAAGGTTGACAAATTTATTTTCCCAGCAGATTTTATTATCGTTGATATGGAGGAAGATGAAGACGTGCCCATCATCCTCGGGAGACCATTATTGGCTACCGGGCGAGCTATTATTGATGTACAAAAAGGAAAACTAACCATGAGGGTACAAGACCAAGAAGTAACATTCAATGTTTTCAAAGACATGAATTTCCTGGATGACGAAAAGAATGAGGAATGTTTCAGACTTGATGTGATACATAGTACCATCCAGAACTTCAATGCAATGCAAAGTTCTACTGCCAAACTCTCTGTGAAGCCTGAAGATAAAACGTACTGCGTACTAAAGAAGCCTATTCTTGCACTACAAGCAACATAAGAGCAACAGTTCCACTAGCTCAAAAAATTGGAGGAATTTCACATACAGCCTTTTGAGAATGCCAAACTGTACAAAAAAAAGGCCAAAAAGAGACATGATGAGACGTTAGTGTGCATACAACTAGAACCAGTGCATAGGGTACTGTTAAACAAATCAAGGTTGAAACTCTTTCCATGGAAGCCAAAATCATGGTGGTCAGGTCCATTCTTAATCACCAAAATTTTACCGGATAAATCCGTTGAGATACATGATCCCGACTCCAACAAAACATTCAAGGTTAAAAACAAGTGTGTCAAGTACTACTGAGGAGAATCATTTGAGCGACAAAAAGAAAGTGTCACACTTTCAAATCTAGCCTAACGTTCGGACAGTCATGTCTAGCTGAAGACGTTAAACTTAGCGCTAGCTGGGAGGCAACCTATGCAATTTGTGTATATATTGTGATTTGGTGTCTTTTAATTTTTGTGTGTTTAGTTTTTACAGGTTAAGTCATTTCAAGATGGAAGATGCTCTCGCAAATCTTCACAAGCAATTTCCTTCTCTCCCTCAAAAATCTCTGATGAAAGTTTACAAAGCTCGCTTGGAACGGATGAGACTACTGATGATCAAAGGTATGCCTACTGACATTCGTTGGATTATTGAAGCACGGGTCCGATTGGCAGGTGAGTCCTCTGACTCTTTTATTTCACATCTGTCTGGTTTAGGAAGAAGCACATATGCTAAAAAGAGAAGAGCCAAAAGAATATGTGTTTGTTATAAATGTGCTCGTATGTTTTGTGATACTCGTTGTCGATCTTTAGAAATGGTGTCTGATAACCGCGAAGATAAGATTAATTTCATTATGGATGGCTTGAGTATGGAGTCTTTGGATGACATATCTAAAACTCTTGAGACGCATCCCAGTGGATATATGTATCACGAAATTCGCATGTTATATGCATAATTTCGTAAAGAAAGACAACAGTTAAGTCTCGGGAATCTGACTAAAAAGACCTTGTTTGCCAATTTATAAGAAAATTGGATGGGAAGCTTGTCTCTGACGCATAGATGTCAATCAAGCTGTCACTTTCTGTTAATATTATTTTCTGTCTTTAACTAATAATTGTGATTTGTTTTGTTATTTTCTTTTATTTTCTCCGACAGGATCCAGATCCTTTTGACCTTTCACGATTTACTATTTTGCTACTAATCGTCCTTTGGAAGATATTTGTGCTGTTATTACTCACCCTTTTCAGGTTCTATAAATTCAACTCATCATTGCACCTTTGAAGGAATCTAGATAAAAATGGAAGCTACTTCAAGAAGACAGGTTGAAAACATCTGTGTGTTTTGTGGTACCAGTGTTGGTGTTAAACCAGAATACGTAACAGCGGCACATGAATTGGGTCGAGTCATTGCTGCAAGGAATATGCACTTAGTATATGGCGGTGGTAATCTTGGACTAATGGGGATCGTTTCAAAGGCTGTACAGGATGAAGGCAGTCAAGTCTTGGGAATCATCCCAAAACCCTTGGCGGAGGCGAATCTTATTGGATCATCAAATGGCGAGGAACTAATTGTGCCAAGTATGTCTGAACGACTGATAGAGATGATTAACCTTGCTGATGCTTTTATTGCTTTGCGAGGAGGCTTGGGCACGATGGATGAAATTTTATTGTACTATCTTAGGGCAAACTTGAACATACATCAGAAACCGCTTGAACTGTACAATGTTGATGTATTTTATGATTTTCTTTGTGTGTTTCTTGATGATGCCCGGAGAAATGGATTCGTGTCAAAGCCTGTAAAAGAACTCCTCTTTACTGCCAGAACTGCCCCAGATTTAATTGACCAAATCTTAGCCTTTGAACCTCAAATTGACCTCATTCTTTCCAAGATAAACTGGTCCGATAATGACCGTGGTAAGAGTCATCGGATAAATCTGGATCTTAACCTTTAACTTTTCATTTAGATGTAGTATTTTAGCTAACCAGGTACGGTTTTCTAAACTCTTCTTCTATTGTTTAAGACATTGAGGATAATGTCTCATTTAGGTTTGGGGGAGGAGAATATTTAAATTATATCTTGTTTTTATTGTTTTATTTTTAGTCAAAATTTTTCGAAAAAGCCAAAAAAATTGAAAATTTTTACAAAAATTAAAAAAATATTTTGTTTTTGTGTTCTTAATTTGATTAATCAGGTGAAATTGGTGTGAGATAGCTGTGTAAAGAGTTTCCACTCCTGAGACGTATCTCAACCTATTTCGGAACAAGTTAATTTTTGTTTATTTCCTTTTGAATTATTTAATTTGTGAATTCTCCTTAAAACTAATTAAAATGGATCTTCATATGCTCAGTTGACAAATATTATCAATATGCATGGTAACATACGGACATGAGATGTAATTGAAAAGTTTGTTATATTCAATGCTCTAGTTTAATTGGAGGAAGCACCTAAAAAGAGATGGGATAAAAAAAATGTCTGAGATCCGAGTTATTAAGTTTGTAAGGGTGTTTTAACACCTAGTGCCCTAAAACCAACTGGTTTGGGAGTCACTGGCCCAAAAATCGCTACATGGATCAAAGATGTTATAGATCTAGATCTCAGATTTCCGACGATATAAAATTCATGAAAATCGAAGTTCGTATGAAAACGTTACGGCCATTTACCGTAGGCTGTCCAGAATGGAATATCTTAGAATCTCATAACGGACTTCCGATGAATTAATCGATTGTCCTTAAAGTCGTTCCTTAAGTATATCTGTGTCCCAACGTAATTTATGTTGTGATATCTGTTGGGGTTTTGGGTAAAGGGCGCAGCGGAAGCGCTGTTCGGGCGAAATCGTAATTTTAAAACTTTTAAAATTACCGAACAAATTATTCAATATCTAATATGAATAATTTATTCATATTTCACCTAAACACATTTATTCGATATCAAATAATGACATAAATAAGGTGGAAACTTCGCGAAACTTTTACGAAAAATGTTTTTCTGCAAATTGACGCAAAACACATTTTTTACCGAACCGACCACCCAATACTTATTGGGACTGCCCAGGTCAGCCCCAATAGTACTAGGGTAGTTCATGGGCTGCCCGAACAGTGACAAATTCACTGTTTGGACAGCCGTCACCCGGTTGGCTCAAAAGTCACCTGGTAACGCCGTTTTCGGTTATTTCAACTCCGAAATAATTTCCGGCAATTGTTCCAACACCTAAAACATATCCAATACATTCATATGACATCAATTTCATCAACATAAACCCATATTTTCTAGATCTGATCCAGAAACCTAAAATGTCAATTTTTCATGCTTTAATCCAATTTCTTTTCAAGATTAATCTAATTAATCAAAACACCAATCAAAGTCACCACACATGAACCACCCAAAACTACTTCACACATGCTCAAATCCTTCCAATTCATCCTCCAAATCCAAAAGCCCCAAAATTGTAAGAAGAAAGTAAACCCTAGAACCATTCTAACAATTCAAGAACATGAAACAAATTTCTAAACTCAAGAATGATAAAGATTACCTCTAATCTCCAATTATCCTTAAGCTCTTCTTCAATTTTTCTTCACTTTCTTCTTTGTCTAATCAAACAAAATTTGAGAGGTTTGGAGGATGAGGATTTTGGTCATGGCTTCCGTTGAAAGCCAAAAGAAAAATTTTTAACTTTAAAAATTATGGTGACCGACTTTGGAGGGCAATTTTGTCCATTTACCAAATTTAATCCAATTTTTGTTTTATTTCTTAATTTTTATTTTATTTTATTTTTTTTGTTTTATATTTTTTTCGTACTAGGTGAGTTTGAAAAGAAGCAATGGCAGATCCTATTGGTGCACTGATAGCTCAAGTATCGTCCCTCACGACTAATCTAGCAGTATTGACAAATCAAACGGGCCAACCGTCTATTGAAGCTGCTTCTGCTAATGGAATGCTTTTATCCAACAGAGGAGCAGGATTTGAACAAGTACAGTATGTGAACAATCGGAACTTCAACAACTATAGAGGCAGTCTTATGCCTAATTATTATCATCCGAATTTTTCATATGCTGGTATGGAAAACATTTTGCAACCTCTTCATGGCTTCAATTATCCAAGAGCTGAGCAGAAACCTTCCTTAGAAGACCTCATGAGCACGTTTGTAGCTACAGCTTCAGAGAGTTTTGAGAAGAATGAGTCAATGCTGGATAACATTGAAACACGAATGGGCAATATAGAGGCAAATATGAAATCTGTAGAAGCGCAAATTGGGTTGCTTGTTTCTTCAATGGCCAATCAACAGACATGGGTGTTTCCGAGTGATATTGAAGTCAACGCCAATGAGCAATGTAAAATCATAACCTGTAGGAGCGGAAAAGAGTTTAAAGACACCTCTCAGGACTTAGGCAATAAAGAAAATGAAATGGTATTTCATGAGGAAACAGTAACAGAAGAAGAGAACAAAAGTGAATTGATAATGAGAGGTCAATATGAAGAAATCACCTTCAGTGTTTTCAAAGCCATGCCGAGTTCTCAAGGTGATGCAGACTGTCACATGATAGATACAGTAGAAAAGGGAGTTGAAACCAGACAGGGTGAATCAGTATTTCAGCAACCTATGAGCATAATACACCCATGCATAAAAGAAGATTTCTGCAGCTAAACTCGAAACCACTCCCAAAGCGCCGTAAAAAGAGGAAAAGACAGGTCAGTTCTCACTTGGAGATGATCCCTGGAAGGTTAAAAAGGAGGCCGAGCCAATTTTGCCGAATGTGTAGTCCAGAATTTCCAACTGGGGGACAATCTACATATCCTGGGGGACGATCTATGGATAAATTACCAAAGCCTGCCAAATTGTCTTTTTCTTGTCATAAGAACCGGTGGATACCAAAGAAGAAAGTAGATGAGATTATCCGGTTCACTACGTTTAAGCCACCATAACCATTTGGGTGGTTGCGTCTGGCTGAAGACGTTAAACTTAGCGCTAGCGGGGAGGCAACCCTTACATTTATTTTATAATTGTTTTCTTTATTTTTATTTTTTATTTTTTTTATTGTGTGCTATTTATTAAATTGCATGTTATTTATGCAGGTAGCACGAGACACACAACACCCGCGCAACCAAATTCTAACCAGCAAGAGTCTGATCAACTCCATGCACGATAGTGTTGTTCCTCACTTTTGCTCTTGATATTTATCTTACATTGAGGACAATGCAAATTTTAAGTTTGGGGGTGTGTGTATGTTGTTTACTTGCTATTTAGTTGTTTAAATTTATTGAAAAAAAATTTTGTTTTAGTCTTTGATAGTAAAGCATAAATCATGTGATGATATTGTTTGTTTATGAGTGAAATTTTAGAAACGATAAGTGCCCGATTTACTTTTATCTGATGCCTTGAATAACTGATCTATGTTAGACTAGTAAGCACTTAAAAACAGGTTTTTAGCAGTAAAACTTTAAGTAGTTTACAAGGTGACTAGTTGAAGACATTGCATGTTGATGAATGACCGTTTGCTTAGATATCTATCTTGATTTGCTAGTGTTATGAAGTGTGGTATATCTAAAATGAAAAATGTCTCTAAATAAAGAAAATAAACCACCTATAACCGATAAGCGTGAAGCTACCCATGGGCAAGTATTAGGACCACCATGAGGAGAAATGTTACCTTAAAGGGTATGCGTGTTAATGAAAAAAAAAAGTGCAAAAATGAGAAAAGAAAAAAAGTGACAAGAAAAGAAAAGAAAAGTCATACCATACTGAGCACGAAATAAAGCAATTACAGAGCATAATTGAGATATCTAGGTTGGTTTGACCCATCGATTCTAATTTTTAAACGAAATCATTGAGTTGACTTACTTAGGAATCAAGCTGTGAATGAACCTTTACACACACACACACCGTGAGTCTAGCTTAGATAATTTATTCAAGAATTTGGATTCGAGTTGCAATTGCGTACTTTGAAGATTCTTTGATATCATTTATAAGCTTTCTTTCAGGATAAATTTTATGTGCAACTATCAGGGACTATGTTTTATTATTTTTATATTTTTGCATGATTGTGTGTGAATGACATTTGTGGGTGTCGTCGCTGTAAGCCCTCACGAGACTATAACTCGTCCACTAGGGCCGCCTAGGGGTTTAAAGGCTTGTTGCATATGCTAAATGCAATCGTGATCCCTACGAAAGTGGCTTAGTTAATTTATTAATTTTTAATTATTTATTTGAATTTATTTTTAATTTATCTTTTGCTCGGGACTAGCAAAACCTTAAGTTTGGGGGTGTTTGATAAGTGTGGTTTATACCCACTTATTACGGTATTTTTAGCTTACTGTTTTGTTATATTTCGAGATATTTAAATGTTATTTATAGTTTATTTCATGTTTTATTTGTAGGAGCATTAATACATGGATCCTGAAATATTTACAAGTATCTTGGGAACTTTTGGGAAGACCGAACGAGTACAGGAGCATAAGTCGCCATGGCGCCACCATCCCATACAATTTCCAGAGGGATGGGCGCCATGGCGCCCATCAATTACAAGTAAGTGGCGCAATGGCACCCACATTTACCAAAGGCGCCATGGCGCCTAATCAACCAAATCCAAGGACGCCATGGTGCCCCCCAAGTTGCACGCACCCATACAAATTTCCCGAGACTTCGGCGCCGTGGCGCCACTCAACCAGGGCCATGGCGCTACGGGTGCAATATATCAGACACGCTTCAGGATTTAATTATTAGGGTTTGTAAGATCCCTAATGCTAACCAAAGACTCCCAGCCCCCAGTATAACTATAACAGTTCGTCCAGAATTAAAGGGGAGGCTAATACACTGCACAAAACACAGAAACAAATATTTTTAGAGATCCAAGGAGAGGATTGAAGAGCGACGAGAGGAGATTAAGGCGTTGACATCCGAGGAGGAAGAGATTCAATTCAGATTTTATCTTCTTATTTCTTTCTTAGAACTCTAATGATTTCCATTAGATTCATGACTTGTTTATTAATGAATTTATCTTTTGTCATGAACTAACTCATTAATTCTGGAGAATGATGTAAACTAATGCTTGAACCCTGTATTTTGTTTATCAATTTTGTTATGAAGTTTTATTAATTTATTTATATTCTTTTGAGTTTAATGCTTCTTGATTGTTGGCCACAATTGAAGATGATGAATGTTTAGAATCTATCACTCGAGAGAGGGGATTTTGAATAGATCTAGAGAATATGACCTAGGATTTTATAGAGTTCGAGAGAATCTGTAGTCATTTGAAGTCGTTAATATAGAATCACAAATCGTAATGAGTTGTTAACTATTGGATTTTTATAGAGATATCGAAGTCTATAGTTGATGATATTTTCACTCGGCACTCGAGAGAGGGAGTGAATATTTTAGGAGTCTTGACTTATAAACAATATAACTGAACATGGATTAATTGACATGACAAATACATAGGCGAGAGCTAGGTGAAATCAGGATCCAGAATCTCTATCGTATTAGTTCCTCCTATTTTATTGTTTTAATATTTATCTATTATAAATCTTTATTATTTGTTTTCTAAATAAAGTTAGGATTATCAATTGTAGTACTTAGTGCGAGTTAACGCAATCTCTGTGGGTTCGACACTCTTTCACTGATTTATACTAAAACTTGACACCGCACACTTGCGGTACGATATAAAAATATCACAACAATATTTGAGTCCCAACGTAATTTATCTTGTGATACTTTCATCCCGTAATACCACGGTACTATAATGTATCAGTAGTAGAATTACCAGTCGTTACAAAATTGCTCTTGTAAATCATCTCGTGTTTTGATGGATCATGACCTAAGGTTCTGCGGCCAAATTTTAGCTTTATCCTTTAAAGAAAAGGGAAAAAACTTGAGTCGAATTATATTCATACAATAATTTTAGTTTGTGCAAGTATTACATACCTCTTCGAATTCCCTTAAGTGCTGATAAAGATTTTCTAATTTTAAACTGTTGAATGTGGGTAAAAGTTGGATGACACCTGGGATAAAATTTAAACGTGATGCATCTGGGGGGAAAGCAATGCATGATGGTGATCTTGTCCTAATGGGATTTATGAATTCTCTTATTATCATGGGATGATTAAGATCTTCATGCTGAGACTCACGTTTTACCTGATCAGTTAGATTTTCATCTCGGCCGGGTGGATTTTTATTTCAGTTCTCGGCCATTTTAACAGACGATGAATGTGATGATCGAGGCCAATATCTCATGCAATCTAAATACAGAATCGAGACCAATGTCTCATGCAATCAAAATGCAGACTATATGCTAAAAGTTAAATATGTCAATGCAATACTTACAAAAAGAAAAAAAATAATAATAAGTGACAAAAAAAGTAAAAATAAATGACAAAAGAAAATAAAAACACAAATATAGTTATTAGATCTTGAAAACGTCATCTGATTCTTGTAATTCAGATCTCAATTGAATTTATCGTTAAGCTGTCTCAATTTCTCAAATTAGGTTCTCACAAAAATTATGGAAGAATCTCTAAATGAAGATGGTTCAATAAATTCTTTAGCAAAATACAAGCTTCATTTTAATTGAGTTTTATGTCTGTTGTAACCTTGAAGAATCAAGTACAAGGTTTGTTTGTATGTGAGATGTCCGAGTTCAGAATTCATTTATGATCAATCATGATATCTTAGATCTACACAAATGTAAAGAAAAAAAGTGAGATGCTATGAATACAAAAAATAAAATTAAAAAAAATAAAAGAAAAAAATAAGGATGTTAAATTATTATTTTATCTACTAAATTATACTTCCCGGCAATGGCGCCAAAAACTTGACACACTCACAAAGTGGTTCTTTACTCCCAAGTATAAGAGTGTTGAAATAATAAAATAACCCGGTAAGTCCGGGGTCGATCCACAAGGAATAGATTTAGTAAAATAAAATAATAATTCTAGTGAAAATAAAAGGTTGAATTGTTTGAAGTGATGGATAATTTTAAATTAGACTGCAACAATAAAATAGAATGTTAGGGCTAGGGGATCCACTCTTGATATTTCAAATATAGAGAAAACTTATTTTTTATAATATATAAATTATCATTATTACCCAGTTAATTAACTCCAGAAATTAATTATGGCAAAATATTTAAAACCAACCATATAAGTGGTGATAACATTTGTCTATAACAAGTCCAGTTAGATACTCAATTTTGTCAAATATATAAAACCAGTCATAAAAGCGGTAACAAAATTTATCAATAATTAGTTTAGATTTAAATTACTCTCTCATATAATTTGAGGTAAAGTATTAACTGTGCCAACCAAGATGAGATTGTCTACAGCAAATCAAAACACCCACAAATATAAGAGTAGATAAAATTAGTGGTGTTCATAGGGTCGGGTTCATAAAAAAATTGCAAAATTTTGACCCGACCCGAACTTTTCGGGTTGGGCAACGGATTTGATACTAAAACCCGACCCGACCCGACCCTATACAAATTTTATTATTTTTTAAAATTTTTATCATTTTTCTAAAATTTTATTATTTTTCTAAAATTTTATTATTATTTTTAAAGTTTTTATTATTATTTCATTTGTTTATTATTTTTTTTGTATTAAAACTTTATATATATGATAATTTTGGGGAAATAAAATAACTAATATTTATATTTTAAAATAATTAATTTATTAAAAAAAATTATTTTTTTAAATGACCCGACGACCCGACCCGACCCGACCCGAACCCGATCGGGTTCCACTTCCCCGCGACCCGACTTTATATTGACTCGACCCGATCGGGTCTAACAAAATTTTAAAAAACCCGACCCGACCCGTGAACACCCCTAGATTAAATATTAGTGTTCAAATTACAATTCATATATTATAATATAAGTAAAATTAATTTATATTATCATATTAAGAGTTTCACCGTTTTACCTCAGGAGAATATAATTAGTTACTCATTTTTTGAATAAAAACACACATAATTTTATTACTGAAAGAAAATGAAATTACAACAAAGCTTAAAAAATAAAACATAAGAACTGAAACTGCATAAATTCTCAAAGAGAAGTATAGAATTTAGACTGAAGGATAGAGGTGTGGAGCACCTCTATGAATTTAGACTGAAGGATAAAGGTGCAGAGCACCTCTAATTAGCAATTGTGTAGCACTTGCATGTAAAAAGGGGGCCATCCACCAAAAAGTGGATGACCATTTTTTTTTTATCTTTTTGTCATTTTGCTTTTGTTTCCTTCTTTTTTGTCTTTTTACTTTTCTTTTATTTTCTTTTATATATTTATATAAAATACATGTGTTGTTAAATACATCATAAGATCATTTTGTTGTCAATCTAAATACGATGAATATTTTCCAAGTCCGATTTTAATCTAGTTGTCATGCTCTTTTTGGTTTTTGGGTCTTGTAGAAAAAATATCCTATCTATTTTCCTGTTGAGCATTTGAAGTAGTATTTTACATACACAATAAATAAAAATCACAATAAAAATATATAAAATATAAATTTAATATTATTTCACAAATGTGCTAAATTAAAAGGATAATGAAACTATAAGTGTAAAAATGATTCATTTTCCTTTTAATAAATATAAATTTTTTAGTGTTCATCAACGATCAAGTACTAACGAGTCTGAAAGCGATCGAAAGGGCTCCATCACGGAATCTATCACGCTTCTTGTAATATCCCAGATTTTTAGGGTTATTCTAGAAGATTCCCGGAAAGATGTTATAGTCTCGGAGCATGATGATAATGAAGAATAAGAGTTCAAGCGATGTTATATGGGTTGGAATAATAGATTATGAATTTCATCACGTTGGAAAACGCGTGAGATTAAAAGTCGGTTACATGATTTTGTCAAACGCGTAACGTTTATGGTTTTGGACACGATCAAAGAAGACAAACTCCGATCGAGCTGATTTTTAGACCATCGGACTCGTTTTTCCGATACGAACAACTTTCGTGTTGAACACTTTTCGAGAATGGCATCAGAAGGGCTTCGAAAATGCGAAATTCCAGAAGGTTCTATGGTAGGGGCTGTTTTGTTATTTTCGCAGGGACCAAAGTGATATTTTCCAGGTAGTATATATTGCCTCATAGTTTTAAGAAATGCAGTTGGACCAAACTTCTTCATTTCTCTCTACCCGCACCCCATCGTCGTTTTTGGAAGGAGGACTCGCAGGCGACGATTCCGGCCACCACAGGCCGGCGCGCCGGTGCCGATCTGCTCCCCCAGCGACGGCAAGCAGCGTGGTGGTCGGCGATCGGCCGTTAGACGCCGGCAACGGCAAGAAAAAGGAAGAAGAGGGCGCGACCTTGGGTGTGTCGATCCCGGCTCGTCCGGTCGTTTCACGAGCCGTGCACACCTACCAAATCGAAGACCTCGGAGAGTACTACGAGTGTGCGGAGTTGGTTTCGCCGAGCAGCGGCCGAAGGCTCGCGAATCGAGAGAGGAAGATTCGGTGAACAGTAAACCCATGTTGAACGGTTGCTCCGATCAGAATTCCGTCGACACCAGCGCGTCGTATGGCCGGTGGGAGTCCGAATACGGCCTCGAAATTTCGGTACGACTCTCCGTTTAGAATTTCATATTTCAAAGTGTATTGTCATATAATCGGATTGTTCCAGTAGTTTCGTAGAGTAATAAATGGACATGAATTGAATTGAATATGTCTTAGTGTGTTAAAACGATAAATGTGGTAGAATCCGGGGAGAAACGGATTAGATTTGCTCGATCCGATAGAATATGTAAGTTTTGGGAAAAAGTGAGTTTTTGCGTATAAAGATGTATTTTGGTTTTGATAATAGTTATGAGTTATTTTTGATATTACGAACATGTTTGGATAAATCCGGGATGGTTCGGAGGGTTCGAGACATTTCCGTAGCGTTTGCGGAAACGTTTTCGGAAGATTTTCTAAGAACGTGTAAAATCGGGGATTTAAGTGAACTAGTGGCTTGGAATAGATTTTAGTGATGTTCTAAGAATACTGAAACTGAATGTATTGAAATCGGAGTTGATTTGATCATTTTGAAGAGATTTGGAATTTTATAGTAGTTTGGTCGAGAACTTTGTAAGTCGTGTGTCTGACGGCTTTTCGTCATTTATTTTGACAGACTTGAGTAGGATCTTCGGCGCTCGCGAAGCCAGGTAAGTAACTCATGCGATGAGAGCTTAATGTGTGATTTCGTATCTTGATTTTACATATATACATGTATAGATGATTAATATGTTAGGTAAAACAGAAGATAGTTAAGAAGTAGTTTGAGAAGCAGTTCGAGATTATGTGTAGCTAAGTGAAACGATCATCGCAGGTATGGCTTTTGTTATTAGCATAATATAAAGTAAGAGGTTTAATGATGTTAATGACTATGTGTATGTATGAATGTACATAAAGGTATGAATCTGTAACGATATGAAGTGTGTATGTGAATAAATATGAAAATGTATAAATATATGAGTATGTATTCGTATATGCATATGGTACTAAGATACGTATAGGTTGGATATGTTCAGTTGATAAAGATGTTATATCAGATGTTCCTAGATAGAGATCCTGAATGATTATGTTTGATTGATAAAGGAAAAGCTATGAGAATTATTAAAGGTATGACATTTGAATTTGATAACAAGAGGTGTATTCATATGTTTGAAACATATGTTTGTACGTGAGTGTTTGAGTCGTGTTTTGGAATGTTTGTTATGAATGTGCTTATGTATGAGGAGTCGCGTGACAAACTTGGTGTGCCATGATATGTATGTATTGCTTGATTGTATGCCTTGTGAAGTATTGGTTGTTAAGTTTGCGTCATGATTAGTTGTATGATGATTGTGTGTGTGACAGTGTGTGTGTACGTGTTCGATGGAGCTCGTTGATTATATGAATAACGAATGCTTATGTGAAATTTAGTAATGAAATTTGGAAACTAATGTGTGCTAGATGTTATAAAGTGCGTTTGTTTAGCTGCATTGGTATGCATGTATATGTATAAGAACTTAGAATCATTTTTGGCATGTATATAAGAGAGGTGTGATAAGGTATGTGTAAATGTATATGAATCTCGATTGTTAAGTCGTAGTAGTAATGTTGTAATTAAAGGAAGTTAAGAAAGACTTGATTTGGTATTGAGAAAAGTTTATTTAACATAGCGATTTGATGATATTTCAAAGTTAGACTATTGTGATAAAAGTATAGATATATACGATTTGCTTTGTATACTTTAGGCGTTAGCTATTAGATTATCATATATGTTAATATGAAAATGTGAAACTTTGATAAGAGTTAAGAATAAGGAATAATAACAAATTAATAATTCGAATTTAAAGTAACTTAGTAAATCTGATAAACGACTGATATGTTTGACTTGTTTGTTGTGTTACTAGCAGAGTTACTTACTGAGTTTTAAAACTCACACCAAATCAGTTTGCCAGTTTTGCAGGATGAATTGTAGATTGGTCCATCATGTCGGTTTTGGAAGTCATTCTCGAGACGTGGTTTACCCAAGCGGCAGTCACCCTCGCAAGTGTCTTGGGAAATGTTTTAGAAGATCAGGATATTTGATTTATTGTTTTATTTTATCGTACTGAGTACGTGGTTTGTATTAATAATTTAAAGTTTTGATTGCATGTGATGTTGTGGGCACAGAGCCCTTGAGTGTTGATAGATGATGTGGGCACAGAGCCCTTAGGTTGTGGTTTTGATGAGTTTTCTTTTGGACCTGAGGTCCTTTTATTGGGATGATGTTTTCTTGGTTTGCCTTTGTGCTGGACTGCGATCCAGGTTATCCAGTTTTTAGGATACTTCATGCCGAATTTTCGGTAGATTCAGGGCTTATGGAGATGGGTCAATCCTGTCTCCTGCCGGTAGCATCCTACCTCTGGCGGGGTGTTACAGTTGTGGTATCAGAGCAAAGGTTAGGGTGTCGGTGACTGCTGCTACAGGGTATCTGATCGTCTGAGTAAGTTTTTGTTGCATATGGAGCATATAAGTCTTGTTTGTTATTTGATTGGATTAATATTATATGGTATGATATGCTATGATTTTGATTGATGTTGTTGATTTCAGATTATTGAAACATGTTTGTATGATATCAATATATATATATATATATATATATATATATATATATATATATATATTTGTGTACAGGTACATTAAGTTAAAAGTATGTTGTTCATATAGGTATATGTATAGGTGAGTAATGTGAATCTGAGGTGTTTTGAAGTATGAGAGATTTCATGATGTTGATAGTCTGAATTTTGAAATGATATTTTGAATCATGTTTTGAAAACTTGGAATTTGATTTCTGGCATAACAGAGTTTGAAAAGAAAAAGAAAAGAAGGAAGAAAAAAAGTTTTCAGAGGTTTTGATTTTGATTATAAAGGATAAAGAAAATGTTTCTGCCTCGACGTTTGATTTGAGTTTTCATGATTTGAGATCTATTAATATGTTTTCGTCTCGGTGCTCGAAAATGATTTTGATATTTTTAGACTGTAAAATTTGTTTCCGCCGAGACGCTCGAAAATTTGTTTCCGCCACGGTGCTTGGTGATTTTATGTTTTGACCCTCCGTGGTGATCGGTTATGTTACGTTCCGGGTTGGCCACCGGGGCGATCGTTACTGGTCCAGACCATCGGAAAATGGCTGGCCCATTACTCTGTCGACATGGTACGTACACTGTCCAGTCTTTGCGCGCGACTGAGCAGTGGACGATCGGTATTATTTTGAAAACATTGCATTAAAGACTCATTCATGATTTTTTTTCAAATTTATGTTTTGGGGAGAAAAGGATTTCAAACTAATTGCATTTTGATTTGATGCATTGGACATTACTTTTGATATTTTACGATACGATGTATTTATATGTTTCCGTCTCAGCGATAGTTTTATGTTTTCTTGATGTGTTTCCGCTGAGATGATCGGTTATTGTTATGTTTCCGCCCCGACGATCGGTGTATGCATTTATGTTTTTCATAACTTATCATATGTTTCCGCCGGGGTGATCGTAGGGTCTAAGCCATCAGAAATGGTACGACCCAACCCTCTGTCGACAGGGGATCGGTTCGTTCATTGCCCGATCTGTGCGCGCGATTTGGGCATTGCGCGCTCGTTTATGTTTCATCCAGTGAGTTATGCTGGATGCTCGATATGGTTTTTACGATGATGGATTTTTGAAATTGATTTTGTTTATAGTAAAAGAGTTTTTCAAATGAATTTTCGAAATGATTTTTAAAAGAAATCGTTTTATGCTTCCAAATGTATTTTGAATAATGGCAGATATTGACAGATTTCAGACTATCAACATCATAAGAGTATTATGGTTGTCACTTCTGGTTGTGACGATAGAGGTATTTGTTGGTATAAAAGTTTATGTCGTTATAAGAGTATGTATGTAAGTTTATAGTTAGACATGGATCTTATGGATATTGTGATGATTATGTGTGTTATGTGGATAGCCATACAAAGTTGTATGTGCGATGGTATATGTATGAATGTAAACTTTGATGTTGATGTCGTTTACATATATGATGTAGAATGACATGATGTGAAATGAATGAGTTCCATTTTGTATTATGGATGAAATAGATAATATGAGATTCGTATTAAGTTTCCATTTTGATATTGTGTTGCATGTAAAGAACATGTGTTAAGTTCTTGTTTCAGATGATGTATTCGATTGACTGCATAGAATCTGTGGTCTATTTTCTTTTTTGTTGATGGATGAGATTGAAAACAGTTTGAGAGTGTTCTTATGAATGGATGTGAATTGAAATGACAAGTTTGGCTTGATTTAGACATGAAATGTTAGATTTGATGTGTTTTGTTTCGAAATAGCATGATTCGTATTGATGTATGGAATATGTAACTTTTGAAAGGTGTTAAGTATGGTGACTTCCGAATATGGACAAGATGGTAAAGTACGTACGATTGGTTCCGAGTGATCAGAAATAAGGACGGAGAAATTTCGAGGACGAAATTTCTATAAGGAGGGGAGAATGTAATATCCCAGATTTTTAGGGTTATTCTAGAAGATTCCCGGAAAGATGTTATAGTCTCGGAGCATGATGATAATGAAGAATAAGAGTTCAAGCGATGTTATATGGGTTGGAATAATAGATTATGATTTTCATCACGTTGGAAAACGCGTGAGATAAAAGTCGGTTACATGATTTTTGTAAAACGCGTAACGTTTATGGTTTTGACACCGATCAAAGAAGACGAACTCCGATCGAGCTGATTTTTGGACCATCGGACTCGTTTTTCCGATACGAACAACTTTCGTGTTGAACACTTTTCGAGAATCGCATCAGAAGGGCTTCGAAAATGCGAAATTCCAGAAGGTTCTATGGCGGGGGCTGTTTTGTTATTTTCGCAGGGACCAAAGTGATATTTTCCAGGTAGTATATATTGCCTCATAGTTTTAAGAAATTGCAGTTGGACCAAACTTCTTCATTTCTCTCTACCCGCACCCCAGCGTCGTTTTTGGAAGGAGGACTCGCCGGCGACGATTCAGGCCACCACAGGCCGGCGCGCCGGTGCCGATCTGCTCCCCCAGCGACGGCAAGCAGCGTGGTGGCCGGCGATCGGCCGTTAGACGCCGGCAACGGCAAGAAAAAGGAAGAAGAGGGCGCGACCTTGGGTGTGTCGATCCCGGCTCGTCCGGTCGTTTCACGAGCCGTGCCACCTACCAAATCGAAGACCTCGGAGAGTACTACGAGTGTGCGGAGTTGGTTTCGCCGAGCAGCGGCCGAAGGCTCGCGAATCGAGAGAGGAAGATTCGGTGAACAGTAAACCCATGTCGAACGGTTGCTCCGATCAGAATTCCGTCGACACCAGCGCGTCGTATGGCCGGTGGGAGTCCGAATACGGTCTCGAAATTTCGGTACGACTCTCCGTTTAGAATTTCATATTTCAAAGTGTATTGTCATATAATCGGATTGTTCCAGTAGTTTCGTAGAGTAATAAATGGACATGAATTGAATTGAATATGTCTTAGTGTGTTAAAACGATAAATGTGGTAGAATCCGGGGAGAAACGGATTAGATTTGCTCGATCCGATAGAATATGTAAGTTTTGGGAAAAAGCGAGTTTTTGCGTATAAAGATGTATTTTGGTTTTGATAATAGTTATGAGTTATTTTTGATATTACGAACATGTTTGGATAAATCGGGATGGTTCGGAGGGTTCGAGACATTTCCGTAGCGTTTGCGGAAACATTTTCGGAAGATTTTCTAAGAACGTGTAAAATCGGGGATTTAAGTGAACTAGTGGCTTGGAATAGATTTTAGTGATGTTCTAAGAATACTGAAACTGAATGTATTGAAATCGGAGTTGATTTGATCATTTTGAAGAGATTTGGAATTTTATAGTAGTTTGGTCGAGAACTTTGTAAGTCGTGTGTCTGACGGCTTTTCGTCATTTATTTTGACAGACTTGAGTAGGATCTTCGGCGCTCGCGAAGCCAGGTAAGTAACTCATGCGATGAGAGCTTAATGTGTGATTTCGTATCTTGATTTTACATATATACATGTATAGATGATTAATATGTTAGGTAAAACAGAAGATAGTTAAGAAGTAGTTTGAGAAGCAGTTCGAGATTATGTGTAGCTAAGTGAAACGATCATCGCAGGTATGGCTTTTGTTATTAGCATAATATAAAGTAAGAGGTTTAATGATGTTAATGACTATGTGTATGTATGAATGTACATAAAGGTATAAATCTGTAACGATATGAAGTGTGTATGTGAATAAATATGAAAATGTATAAATATATGAGTATGTATTCGTATATGCATATGGTACTAAGATACGTATAGGTTGGATATGTTCAGTTGATAAAGATGTTATATCAGATGTTCCTAGATAGAGATCCTGAATGATTATGTTTGATCGATAAAGGAAAAGCTATGAGAATTATTAAAGGTATGACATTTGAATTTGATAACAAGAGGTGTATTCATATGTTTGAAACATATGTTTGTACGTGAGTGTTTGAGTCGTGTTTTGGAATGTTTGTTATGAATGTGCTTATGTATGAGGAGTCGCGTGACAAACTTGGTGTGCCATGATATGTATGTATTGCTTGATTGTATGCCTTGTGAAGTATTGGTTGTTAAGTTTGCGTCATGATTAGTTGTATGATGATTGTGTGTGTGACAGTGTGTGTGTACGTGTTCGATGGAGCTCGTTGATTATATGAATAACGAATGCTTATGTGAAATTTAGTAATAAAATTTGGAAACTAATGTGTGCTAGATGTTATAAAGTGCGTTTGTTTAGCTGCATTGGTATGCATGTATATGTATAAGAACTTAGAATCATTTTTGGCATGTATATAAGAGAGGTGTGATAAGGTATGTGTAAATGTATATGAATCTCGATTGTTAAGTCGTAGTAGTAATGTTGTAATTAAAGGAAGTTAAGAAAGACTTGATTTGGTATTGAGAAAAGTTTATTTAACATAGCGATTTGATGATATTTCAAAGTTAGACTATTGTGATAAAAGTATAGATATATACGATTTGCTTTGTATACTTTAGGCGTTAGCTATTAGATTATCATATATGTTAATATGAAAATGTGAAACTTTGATAAGAGTTAAGAATAAGGAATAATAACAAATTAATAATTCGAATTTAAAGTAACTTAGTAAATTTGATAAACGACTGATATGTTTGACTTGTTTGTTGTGTTACTAGCAGAGTTACTTACTGAGTTTTAAAACTCACACCAAACCAGTTTGCCAGTTTTGCAGGATGAATTGTAGATTGGTCCATCATGTCGGTTTTGGAAGTCATTCTCGAGACGTGGTTTACCCAAGCGGCAGTCACCCTCGCAAGTGTCTTGGGAAATGTTTTAGAAGATCAGGATATTTGATTTATTGTTTTATTTTATCGTACTGAGTACGTGGTTTGTATTAATAATTTAAAGTTTTGATTGCATGTGATGTTGTGGGCACAGAGCCCTTGAGTGTTGATAGATGATGTGGGCACAGAGCCCTTAGGTTGTGGTTTTGATGAGTTTTCTTTTGGACCTGAGGTCCTTTTATTGGGATGATGTTTTCTTGGTTTGCCTTTGGTGCTGGACTGCGATCCAGGTTATCCAGTTTTTAGGATACTTCATGCCGAATTTTCGGTAGATTCAGGGCTTATGGAGATGGGTCAATCCTGTCTCCTGCCGGTAGCATCCTACCTCTGGCGGGGTGTTACACTTCTGTTGCATTAAAACTATGAATCTTGAGTCTAAGTATAGTTAATATACTCGAACTAACAAATCAATTCTCCATTCTTTGCTCTTTTCTTGTTTTTTTATAGTCTTTGTTTGTTTGCTGGCACAGTTCATGATGCATGATATGTTTATGACACTCCTACATAACCGATACGGTTACCTGAGACATCCCAGAATGCAATCAACAAAGCTTGTGGCCAAAAATCCCAAATTCGGCCAAAACACAAGAAAACTTCAATTGCCTCAAACACATCTATAACTATCATGATATGTTCCATATTCATAAACAAACCATAATATGCAAGTTACAGCCTCTGATTGCCAATACACAAAACCACACTAACCACATTGGGCTACCTTTTTAACTACATTAAACCCATGGATATAACCAACCTAAACCCTTGGTGGTTAATCCAACCAAATCCATACATATACCATGTCACTAAACGCTTACCCATGCATGATTAACTAGTTACACATGCAAAAATCCCAAAATCCAACATAGGTCCAAAATAGGTTTTCAAGGAAACCACAACACACATGCATAGTAACCCAAATCATGCACATATTTTGCTAATAACAACCTATTAAACATGATTATCAACTCTATTGTGCAAAACAAAGCAAAAAACGAAATGGGTCAAAACCCTAACATGAGGAAATACCAAATTGAAAGCTAGAATGAAGATTAGGAAGCTTACTTGATCTTCCTAAAGTTTGGAAACCATGAGAATCAACTTAATTTAGCTTTATTTTGGAAGATAATGGAGAGTTTTTGAGAGAAAATTTCATAAGGGAGAGACAGAAAAGAGAAAAATGAGAGAAAAATCTAAATGGGTCTTTATATATAGGGCTGAAATCAAGAACTTTATGTCTAAAATTCACTGTTGCGTACAAATAATTGTTATTTTCTATTTTACTTTGAATTATTTCTATAATTATTTCTATAATTTTTTATTATTTGTTGTGCTTCATAATATAGACTCTGATTATTAGCTTTTGCACAATGACAGTCAAGATTTGAAGTTCGATAGCAAAATTTAAGATTAAATTGAATAAATTATATTAAATTTCATTGGAATTCATTCGAAAGAAAGTTAAATGTTTTTAAAGTTATTTATAAATAAGAATATGTTTTCAAATGAGAAAATAAGACGAGAGAGCAATTCTAATGTAAATTAGAAATACTATTTGAGAATTGATAGACAAACAAATGAGACATAAATATTAAGCGTAAGTAAACCAATTGTCTCATTTACACTATAAAACAAAGTAAATTTGAATCATTTATAAGATTAATACCTAAAATTTTATTAAGATTTTTGTTATAATATGAAATTATAGTCAAATATGTGTTCATCCCGCACAAAGTACGGGCCCTATACTAATTTAAATAAAAGAAAAATTATATGTGACGTTTTGTGGAGAAAAACATAAAATCATATGTGGCGGAAGAAAAATACGGAACTAATATATATATGTATATTATTGTTGAACATATATAGGGGTGGCAGAAAAGCACGAAGCCCGGCCCGGCCCTGCCCGAGGTGGAAAAAGCCTGGGCCGGGCCTTAAAATGAAAGCCCGACTCGGGCTTGGGCCCGGGCCGGGCTTTCCAATTTTGGCCCGGGCCAAAATTAAAAAAAAAAACATAAATATATATATATTAATATGTTTGTATCATTTTTATTGTTTTTAGTATTTAAATTGTTAATTTATCAATGAAACTTGTGATTTATTTATAAATTGTCTTTGTATATAGTATAAATGTATTTTATATTTGTATTTTTTTTAATTTTTTTAATATTTTTTTTTTAAATTCGGGCCCCAAAAAAGCCCGGCCCGTTGCCACCCTTAAACATATACCTATCAACAGTTGTACAACCAGAATCTATAATTGGGAGACCGTTTTGATTCAAATAATAACTGAGTGAGGTCAATTTATAATAGAATATATTTTAAAGGTTAAGTTTGAAATTACTAATAGGTCATATAATATTAGATGAGAACTAATAAGAGCCAAAACTAAAATTAGTGAAAATTTAGTCAAATTCATAAAAATTTATGGTTAGCTTAAATCATCATTTAAAAATTTTGTGGTGTTTAGGCAATCCTAGGCCTCTACATAGATCCACCGTTACTTATAAGCTTTAAATTTTTAGGTACCTAATTTTTTGTAAACATGTCATCAAATGATTAAAAAAATAATAATACATATTCAAATCAATGGTATAATTGGCTTGGTATTAGCCGAGTGAAAATGAAAAGATAATGTAATGAGAGAATTAAAGACTTTTAATACAAGCCTCTCATTGTCCATTATATATATCGCGCAACAAACACGGCCGAAAGTATGGGAGAAGTATAAAAAACAGGTTGATTTTTTCAATTAGCCATTATTATTATTATTTTTTATTTTATAAAAACTAGCAAGATTAATTATTTTTAGACCAAAATATCCTCAAAAATCAAAATATAGAATGATGGGATTAAAAGTAGTATATATAAAATGATGGGATTAAATGTGTAAGATTTTATTAAAAAATTGTAGGTAGTAATAGAGTACACAAGATATTCGATAAAATATCAATTTTAGGTGGGCTTGTACTATGACTGTGCGATTAAGTGTACAACGACACTCATTACACACAAAAATGACAGTGTGATGGGTCCCGTCGCACACCAAAATGACGGAGCGATGGGTGTGCGATAATACCCATCGCACGGCCATTTTAATATGCGATAAGTATGCGATGAGTGCATATTGTCACACAACCATTATTCTGTTGCTATGGTTTGTTGACTTGTATATTTAAGGAGTTGTCTGATGAGGTAAAATCTTATAATTTTTAAGCAAATATGAAATCCAACCTGTCTTCATCAAGTAAAATTTTTTAAATTTTGAATTAAATTAAATAAATTAAACATGACTATTTTTCAAAGTACGATGGTTCTCACCTTAATATACCCCATAGGGAAATATGTGAACAATACAAAATTAAGAATTAAACTGTAATATTCTAAGACAAGTACTACAATATTATTTAAATGGCTAAGTTCAAGCATTCTTAAGTATAGCACACGAAACGACATTCTTAATCTAAACAATAATTAAAATGCCTAAAATAATTTCCTCAACTAAAACAATACCGATTTTGGTGACAAAGTAGAAAATTCTAGATGAGAAAATCCACTTTAGGTATAGGCTACTATTCACACACCACTAATTGAAAAAAAAAAACAAAAAAAAAAAAAAACAAAACAAAACAACTCACTCAGATGTAATAAAAACTTTAAACATAACAAAATTTTACAGACTCTACAACTCCTAGTGTAAAAGTCTTAATTAACTCTTCAAGTCTAGACCAAACAATCATCTTCATAACTCCAAAGCTTCTTTTTCATTGGATCATCAAAAAAGCAAACTTGCTTTCTCTGAAGTATGAACTCCAACAACCAACGCTTTTACAGGTTTGGGTGTATTGATGGTTCAAAAGAGAGATATTGTGGAAATTTTGGTTTGATTATCAGGGAAAGGATTTCTCTAGATTGAGGAGGTTTCTAGGAAGCATTCTATGGCTTTCTCAACTGTAAAATATTATCTATAATGTGTTATTAATCAATTTATACAATCAAATTTTCACTATTATACGTTCATTAAAGCATAAACATTGAGACTTAGAAAAACTTGAAATTTGTTGAAGAAGATGGAAAACTTAAATCAAGCGGAGATTCATTTGTCCTTAAGAACTTTGTTGATGGTGTTTTTAGGCACTATGTTATTTAAGTAGCACGACAGGGGTAAAAAAGGTAATTCACTTCTCAGTCAAGAGTATTAATGCCGACCCGACCACTAAAGAGTCAACAGTAAGAGACCGGGAACTTTACGGTTAGTGACCGAGCACTTGAGTTCAAGATGACCGGGCAATTATCAGGTCGACAGCAGCATTCTCAGTACAAAAGACTATTATGACCGACCACAAGAAGACCGACCTCGTGAAAACCAAGCATATGGCAAGACATGTTCGGGAAGATAAGTCATTCTATCCATACAAGATAATATAATAAGTTATTCTACTTTCATGGGGTAAACTAGTAAGTCAATGTCCTATTATGATAAAGGAAGTAAAAGTAGTTGTTGACTAGGAATCATTATGGGAAAAGGAAATTGTTTCAACTAGGAAATTCTTGTGCAAATAGGAATATGATTTCTTCACCATTATAAATAGGAGGGTAGAGTGAGTGTAGAAAGAGGAGGAGAAGAAGGCGAGAGTTAAGATGAGAATCATTACCATCAGACTTGTAAAAAACAAGAGGCAGAGCTGAGAAGCGTGTTTGAGTAATAAAAGTATCATCCTTTTTGTGCCCGTGGACATAGGTCGGACCAAGATCCGCCGAACAACGTTAAATCTCCTTGTCGATTGGCGTATTTATCTGTCTTTTGCTAAGTTTGCTTTTGGTTTCCCCCATAACCAAACAAATTCACTGTTGAGGGAGGATTGCCTCGGGAGTAATATTCCCATATTGCCCTGAGACCAAAATCCGCCGTCAACAGTTGGCGCCGTCTGTGGGGAACTCAACAAAAAGCGATTCGCGTAGTAAGACGATGGCAGAAGGCGGAAATCACCAATCGTCGGGGAATCCGGCCACAGATTGGATGAAGAAGATAGAAGAAAGCATAAGAAAGGACATGGAGGATAGTCAGGCCCTCCTAAAAACCATGATCGACCGACTGGAGAGAATGGAAGGGGGGAACCGCGAGAAGCCCGAAACCAGAGCTAATCAAAGAAGAGGAGAGATAGCAGATGGAAAGAGGGTTGTGGATACAAGTGAGGACGATGGACCTAGGAGGAGGGGGCCTTACGGGATAAAATTCATAGTTGTGGAAAAAGATTCACAAGCAGAGGACACATGGGAAGAAGAAGAAGAGAGACTTTCGACAGATTCCTCTTATGATAGTCTCCGATACACTAGAAGAGGAGGCACAGAGTACGACGAGATTGTTCGGGAGATCCCAAGGCGTGAGGAACAACGCACCCGTGGCAACAAACATGAAGAAGAGCGCAAAAGGCGACATGGCGGCCCAAATAGCGAGGTAAAATCTTGGTTAAAGAAAGAGATGGCCAAGTGGGGGCAAGCCTCAAAACAGGTACATGAGACGCCCGGGATGGCAAAGAGGAATCCCCCCTCACAGAAGAAATAAAATCAGCAAAATTCCCGAAAAGGTTCAACATGCCGACCATGACGCCCTACAAAGGCCATATGTTTCTTTCCGGCTCGGGTCCGCTCTTGTACCGCCGAGACCGATGTTTCTTTCCGGCTCGGGTCTGCTCTTGTACCGCCGAGACCGTTGTTTCTTTCCGGATGTTTCTTTTCGGATCGGGTCTGCTCTTGTACCGCCGAGACCGATGTTTCTTTCCGGATCGAGTCTGCTCTTGTACCGCCGAGACCGATGTCTCTTTTCGGCCCGGGCCTGCTCTTGGACCGCCGAGATCGATGTTGTTTCAGCTCGGGGTCGGGTTACGTCCCACCGAGTCAGCTTCTTTGGACTGGGGACGTAACATTCCCCAGAGCCAAGTCTTTCTTCAGCTCGGGGTCGGGTTACGTCCCACCGAGTCGGCTTCTTTGGACTGGGGACGTAACATTCCCCCAGAGCCAAGTCTTTCTTTCAGCTCGGGGTCGGGTTACGTCCCACCGAGTCGTGCTTATCGGCCTGGGGACGGAACATTCCCCCAGGACCAAATGTCTCTTTAGCTCGGGGACCTCAAAATATTCAGGGACATACTCGATGCATAGGATCCGTGAGAAGCATAGCACGGGGAGGGATGATACCCATGTGGCGATTGCTTGCTCCAGTGTTACCGAACATAAGGAGGAATTTGCCCTTAATGTGTCGAACACTCTTTGATCCTCACTTACCCGATGTAATGGATCCGTGGGAAAGCATAGCACGGGGAGTGATGAGGCCCCCGTGACGATTGCTAGCTCCAGTGATGCCGGACCTAAGGAGGAATGTGCCCTTAGTATCCCGGACGCTCTTTGATCCATTCATCATTTGGATCCAAGAGAGGCGCAGCACGAGGATGCGTTGTGCCCCTGTAGCGTGTGCCTGCTCCAGCGCGGTAAAGAGGATCCCTCATGCAATACACAGGCTCCACAATGACCTGGCGTATAGAGGATGCGCCCTTACCATTTAAACGCTCAACTGATCCAAATCCTGGTTCGCCGGGACACTGAGTTGAAAGATTCAGAATTGTGTTTTGGAGGCCTCGGACAAGACGCTGTTTTGAGGCATCTGTGCTGTTGTTTACATTTGTGAAAAGTTTTTTTGGGACAAGCGCTAAGTCGCCCCCGCCCTATGATTTTATTTTTCAGAGTTTTGTTTTCGTTTTCCGCTGGTCTGGTAAGGGGACGCCCGTGCCGGACTCAGTAGGGCTTCAAAAGGTTGATTCACTTCCCTTATGGGTAAGTCCCACCTGATTAATCGGCTCGGGGCCGGATGCGTTCCGCTGAGGCCACTTGATTAATCGGCTCGGGGCCGGACGCGTTCCGCCGAGGCCACTTGATTAATCGGCTCGGGCTGGATTCGTTCCGCCGAGGCCACCTGATTAATCGGCTCGGGGCTGGATTCTTTCCGCTGAGGCCACCTGATTAATCGGCTCGGGGCTGGATTCGTTCCGCCGAGGCCACTTGATTAATCGGCTCGAAGCTGGATTCGTTCCGCCGAGGCCACTTGATTATTCGGCTCGGGGCTGGATTCGTTCCGCCAAGGCCACTTAGTTATTCGACTCGGGGTCGGGTTACGTCCCACCGAGTCAGCCCTTTGGACTGGGGACGTAACATTCCCCCAGGTCCAAGTGCCTCTCTTCACTCGGGGTCGGGTTATGTCCCACCGAGTCTACCTCTTTGGACTGGGGACGAAACATTCCCCCAGGTCCAAGTGTCTTTCTCAGCTCGGGGTCGGGGTACGTCCCACCGAGTCAGCCCTTCGGACTGAGGACGTAACATTCCCCCAGGTCCAAGTGCCTCTCTTCACTCGGGGTCGGGTTACGTCTCACCGAGTCTACCTCTTTGGACTGGGGACGTAAACATTCCCCCAGGTCCAAGTGTCTTTCTCAGCTCGGGGTCGGGGTACGTCCCACCGAGTCAACCCTTTGGACTGGGGACATAACATTCCCCTAGGTCCAAGTGCCTTTCTCAGCTCGGGGTCGGGGTACGTCCCACCGAGTCAGCCCTTTGGACTGAGGACGTAAACATTCCCCCAGGACCAAGTGCCTTTTTCAGCTCGGGGTCGGGGTACGTCCCACCGAGTCAGCCCTTTGGATTGGGGACGTAAACATTCCCCCAGGTCCAAGTGCCTTTCTCAGCTCGGGGTCGGGGTACGTCCCACCGAGTCAGCCTTTCGGAATGGGGACGTAACATTCCTCCAGGTCCAAGTGCCTCTCTTCATTCGGGGTCGGGTTGCGTCCCACCGAGTCAGTCCTTCGGACTGGGGACTGAACATTCCCCCAGGTTCGAGCATCTCTCACAGCTCGAGACAGGATCACATGCCACCGAGCACATCATCGTTAGCTCAGAGGCAAAATTTTCTCCTCACAATCGAGATTGGATCAGTCAGGGGTCAGGACCTCCAAATCTCTGGTACAGATATTACAGAGGAGGAGTCATTTTTAGTTTGGACAACAAGAGGAACTTCATCTCCTAATTGGACGACCCAAGTAAGCAATTTACTTTGAGGTGGAGAATCATTCTGAATAGGGTCAGCATCTCCAATAACCGAGGATATAAAGATAGAAACAGAAGACTTAGTTGATGGCGAAGGCAATTTCTCTGTGATTTCTGGAGCGACCACCAGCAAAGCGATCAGCACACCATTTTTATATAGTTCCCGGCACCAACTTGCATACTCGTTGGAACCGAGAACTAGGGGACAGATGTTGATGGTGTTTTTAGGCACTATGTTATTTAAGTAGCACGACAGGGGTAAAAAAGGTAATTCACTTCTCAGTCAAAAGTATTAATGCCGACCTGACCACTAAAGAGTCAACAGTAAGAGACCGGGAACTTTACGGTTAGTGACCGAGCACTTGAGTTCAAGATGACCGGGCAATTATCAGGTCGACAGCAGCATTCTCAGTACAAAAGACTATTATGACCGACCACATTAAGACCGACCTCGTGAAAACCAAGCATATGGCAAGACATGTTCGGGAAGATAAGTCATTCTATCCATACAAGATAATATAATAAGTCATTCTACTTTCATGGGGTAAACTAGTAAGTCAATGTCCTATTATGATAAAGGAAGTAAAAGTAGTTGTTGACTAGGAATCCTTATGGGAAAAGGAAATTGTTTCAACTAGGATTTCTTGTGCAAATAGGAATATGATTTCTTCACCATTATAAATAGGAGGGTAGAGTGAGTGTAGAAAGAGGAGGAGAAGAAGGGGAGAGTAAGAAGAGAATCATTACCATCAGACTTGTAAAAAACAAGAGGCAGAGCTGAGAAGCGTGTTTGAGTAATAAAAGTATCATCTTTTTTGTGCCCGTGGACGTAGGTCGGACCAAGATCCGCCGAACCACGTTAAATCTCCTTGTCGATTGGCATATTTATTTGTCTTTTGCTAAGTTTGATTTTGGTTTCCCCCATAACCAAACAAATTCACTATTGAGGGAGGATTGCCTCGGGAGTAATATTCCCATATTGCCCTGAGACCAAAATCCGCCGTCAACAGTTGGCGCCGTTTTTGGGGAATTCAACAAAAAGTGATTCGCGTAGTAAGACGATGGCAGAAGGCGGAAATCACCAATCGTCGGGGAATCCGGCCACAAATTGGATGAAGAAGATAGAAGAAAGCATAAGGAAGGACATGGAGGATAGTCAGGCCCTCCTAAAAACCATGATTGACCGACTGGAGAGAATGGAATGGGGGAACCGCGAGAAGCCCGAAACCAGAGCTAATCAAAGAAGAGGAGAGATAGCAGATGGAAAGAGGGTTGTGGATACAAGTGAGGACGATGGACCTAGGAGGATGGGGCCTTACGGGATAAAATCCATAGTTGTGGAAAAAGATTCACAAACAGAGGACACATGGGAAGAAGAAGAAGAGAGACTTTCGACAGATTCCTCTTATGATAGTCTCCGATACACTAGAAGAGGAGGCACAGAGTACGACGAGACTGTTCGGGAGATCCCAAGGCGTGAGGAACACCGCACCCGTGGCAACAAACATGAAGAAGAGCGTAAAAGGCGACATGGCGGCCCAAATAGCGAGGTAAAATCTTGGTTAAAGAAAGAGATGGCCAAGTGGGGGCAAGCCTCAAAACAGGTACATGAGACGCCCGGGATGGCAAAGAGGAATCCCCTCTCACAGAAGAAATAAAATCAGCAAAATTCCCGAAAAGGTTCAACATGCCGACCATGACGCCCTACAAAGGCCATATGTTTCTTTCCGGCTCGGGTCCGCTCTTGTACCGCCGAGACCGATGTTTCTTTCCGGCTCGGGTCTGCCCTTGTACCGCCGCGACCGATGTTTCTTTCCGGATCGGGTCTGCTCTTGTACCGCCGAGACCGATGTTTCTTTCCGGATGTTTCTTTCCGGATCGGGTCTGTTTTTGTACCGCCGAGACCGATGTTTCTTTCCGGATCGAGTCTGCTCTTGTACCGCTGAGACCGATGTCTCTTTTCGGCCCGGGTCTGCTCTTGTACCACCGAGATCGATGTTTGTTTCAGCTCGGGGTCGGGTTACGTCCCACCGAGTCAGCTTCTTTGGACTGGGGACGTAACATTCCCCCAGAGCCAAGTCTTTCTTCAGCTCGGGGTCAGGTTACGTCCCACCGAGTCGGCTTCTTTGGACTGGGGACGTAACATTCCCCCAGAGCCAAGTCTTTCTTTCAGCTCGGGATCGGGTTACGTCCCACCGAGTCGTGCTTATCGGCTTGGGGACGGAACATTCCCCCAGGACCAAATGTCTCTTTCGCTCGGGGTCCTCAAAATATTCAGGGACATACTCGATGCATAGGATCTGTGAGAAGCATTGCAAGGGGATGGATGATACCCCCGTGGCGATTGCTTGCTCCAGTGTTACCGAACATAAGGAGGAATATGCCCTTAATGTGTCGAACACTCTTTGATCCTCACTTACCCGATGTAATGGATCCGTGGGAAAGCATAGCACGGGGAGTGATGAGGCCCCCGTGACGATTGCTAGCTCCAGTGATGCCGGACCTAAGGAGGAATGTGCCCTTAGTATCCCGGACGCTCTTTGATCCATTCATCATTTGGATCCAAGAGAGGCGCAGCACGGGGATGCGTTGTGCCCCTATAGTGTGTGCCTGCTCCAGCGCGATAAGGAGGAGCCCTCATGCAATACACAGGCTCCACAGTGACCTGGCGTATAGAGGATGTGCTGAAAAGTTTTTTTGGGACAAGCGCTAAGTCGCCCCCGCCCTATGATTTTATTTATCATAGTTTTGTTTTCGTTTTCCGCTGGTCTGGTAGGGGGACGCCCGTGCCGGACTCAGTAGGGCTTCAAAAGGTTGATTCACTTCCCTTCTGGGTAAGTCCCACCTAATTAATCGGCTCGGGGCCGGATGCGTTCCGCCGAGGCCACTTGATTAATCGGCTCGGGGCCGGACGCGTTCCGCCAAGGCCACTTGATTAATCAGCTCGGGGCTGGATTCGTTCCGCCGAGGCCACCTGATTAATCGGTTCGGGGCTGGATTCGTTCCGCCGAGGCCACTTGATTATTCGGCTCGGGGCTGGATTTCGTTCCGCCAAAACCACTAAGTTATTCAACTCGGGGTCGGGTTACGTCCCACCGAGTCAGCCCTTTGGACTGGGGACGTAACATTCCCCCAGGTCCAAGTGCCTCTCTTCACCCGGGGTCGGGTTACGTCCCACCGAGTCTACCTCTTTGGACTGGGGACGAAACATTCCCCCAGGTCCAAGTGTCTTTCTCAGCTCGGGGTCGGGGTACGTCCCACCGAGTCAGCCCTTTGGACTGGGGACGTAACATTCCCCCAGGTCCAAGTGCCTTTCTCAGCTCGGGGTCGGGATACGTCCCACCGAGTCAGCCCTTCGGACTGAGGACGTAACATTCCCCCAGGTCCAAGTGCCTCTCTTCACTCGGGGTCGGGTTACGTCCCACCGAGTCTACCTCTTTGGACTGGGGACGTAACATTCCCCCAGGTCCAAGTGTCTTTCTCAGCTCGGGATCGGGGTACGTCCCACCGAGTCAGCCCTTTGGACTGGGGACATAACATTCCCCCAGGTCCAAGTACCTTTCTCAGCTCGGGGTCGGGGTACGTCCCACCGAGTCAGCCCTTTGGATTGGGGACGTAAGCATTCCCCCAGGTCCAAGTGCTTTCTCAGCTCGGGGTCGGGGGTACGTCCCACCGAGTCAGCCCTTCGGACTGGGGACGTAACATTCCCCCAGGTCCAAGTGCCTCTCTTCATTCGGGGTCGGGTTGCGTCCCACCGAGTCAGTCCTTCGGACTGGGGACGGAACATTCCCCCAGGTTCGAGCATCTCTCACAGCTCGAGACAGGATCACATGCCACCGAGCACACCATCGTTAGCTCAGAGGCAAAATTTTCTCCTCACAATCGAGATTGGATCAGTCAGGGGTCAGGACCTCCAAATCTCTGGTACAGATATTACAGAGGAGGAGTCATTTTTAGTTTGGACAACAAGAGGAACTTCATCTCCTGATGGGATGACCCAAGTAAGCAATTTACTTTGAGGTGGAGAATCATTCTGAATAGGGTCAGCATCTCCAATAACCGAGGATATGAAGATAGAAACAGAAGATTAGTTGATGGCGAAGGCAATTTCTCTGTGATTTCTGGAGCGACCACCAGCAAAGCGATCAGCACACCATCTTTATATAGTTCCCGGCACCAACTTGCATACTCGTTGGAACCGAGAACTAGGGGACAGATGTTGATGGTGTTTTTAGGCACTATGTTATTTAAGTAGCACGACAGGGGTAAAAAAGGTAATTCACTTCTCAGTCAAGAGTATTAATGCCGACCCGACCACTAAAGAGTCAACAGTAAGAGACCGGGAACTTTACGGTTAGTGACCGAGCACTTGAGTTCAAGATGACCGGGCAATTATCAGGTCGACAGCAGCATTCTCAGTACAAAAGACTATTATGACCGACCACATGAAGACCGACCTCGTGAAAACCAAGCATATGGCAAGACATGTTCGGGAAGATAAGTCATTCTATCCATACAAGATAATATAATAAGTTATTCTACTTTCATGGGGTAAACTAGTAAGTCAATGTCCTATTATGATAAAGGAAGTAAAAGTAGTTGTTGACTAGGAATCCTTATGGGAAAAGGAAATTGTTTCAACTAGGAAATTCTTGTGCAAATAGGAATATGGTTTCTTCACCATTATAAATAGGAGGGTAGAGTGAGTGTAGAAAGAGGAGGAGAAGAAGGGGAGAGTTAATATGAGAATCATTACCATCAGACTTGTAAAAAGACAAGAGGCAGAGCTGAGAAGCGTGTTTGAGTAATAAAAGTATCATCCTTTTGTGGCCGTGGACGTAGGTCGGACCAAGATCCGCCGAACCACGTTAAATCTCCTTGTCGATTGGCGTATTTATCTGTCTTTTGCTAAGTTTTCTTTTGGTTTCCCCCATAACCAAACAAATTCACTATTGAGGGAGGATTGCCTCGGGAGTAATATTCCCATATTGCCCTGAGACCAAAATCCGCCGTCAACAAACTTATTAACTCAAATCGGTGCTCTACGGATTTCTTATGGCTAACGTTCTCCCAGGATTACTTGGTTGGTTCTTGTAGAAGGGGCACTCCTTTCTTCAACAACTTGAACTAATAAAATATGGTGAAAACTCTCAACTCTAAACTTAAGTTTATAAGTATTTAAGTATGTGGAAAAATTAATTTTTGAAAATGGAGGACAAAGACCTATTTTTATATGCATAGATGGGTGCCTTTATAGGTGATAAGTGCGGTTTATACCCACTTATTGTGGCATTCTTAGCCTATTGTTTTTTTTATATTACGAGATATTTAATGTCATTTATAGTTTATTTTCTATTTTTATTTGTAGGAACATTAATACATGGATCTTGGGATATTTACACGTGTTTTGGGGACCATACGGGAGCATAGGACACAATACGGGAGCATAGGACGCAATATAGGAGTACCAGTGGAGAAATTTCACAGGCGCCACAACGCCTCACGAAGCCCAGCCAAAAGGCCGAGAGAATGACGGTATGGGGCCACCAATTCCAACTACTCATGGCGCCATGGAGCCACCAAGCCTAATTACACAAGGCGCCTTGGCGCCATCCTTTCCAAGATCTTATGGCGCCTTGGCGCCACAAATCTCAAATTCACAGGCGCCTTGGCGCCATCGTTTCCAGAATCACAAGGCACCATGGCGCCTCTAGCCTCTTCAAGTCACCACGATGCCCTACAAATTACCGAGACTTTAGCGCCCAGGCGCCACTTAACCAGGGCTGCAGCGCTGCGGGAGAAAACCTACGCGTCCCAGGATTTGATTTTTAGGGTTTTCTAAAATACCCAATGGCCACCAGATCTACTATAAATATAACAGTTCGTCCAAGACTCAAGGGGAGGCTAATACACATCACAAAACACAAGAATACATATTTTTAGAGATCCAAGGAGGATGATTGAAGAGTGACAAGAGGAGATGAAGGCGGTGACGTCCGAAGAGGAAGAGATTCAATTCGGATTTTATCATCTTATTTCTTTCTTAAAACTCTAATGATTTCCATTAGATTCATGACTTGTTTATTATTATTTTTATCTTTTGTCATGAACTAAACTCCTTAATTCTGGAGAATGATGTAACTGATGCTTGAACCTTATAATTGTTTGTCAATTTTGTTATGAAGTTTTATTCAGTTTATTTGTATTCTCTTGAGTTTAATGCCTTGTGTTTGCTGGCCACAAATATAATAATTTATGTTTAGAATCTATCACTCGAGAGAGGGGATTTTGAATACATCTAGATAATATAACCTAGGATTTTATAGAGTTCGAGAGAATCTGTAGTCCTTTGAAGTCGTTAATATAGAATCACAAAGCGTAAAGAGTTGTTAACTATTGGATTTTTATAGAGATACCGAAGTCTATAGTTGATGATATTTTCACTCGGCACTCAAGAGAGGGAGTGGATGTTTTCAGAGTCTTGACTTATAAATAATATAACTGAACAAGGATTAATTGGCATGACAAATACATAGGAGACAGCTAGGTGAAATCAAGATCTAGAATCTCTATCATATTATTTCATCCTATTTTATTATTTTTATATTTATTTATTTAATTAAATCTTTATTAATTATCGTCTAAATAAAGTTAGGATTATCAATTGTAGTATTTAGTTAGAGTTAATGCAATCCATGTGGGTTCGACACTCTTAACTCATATTTATACTAAAACTTGACACCGTACACTTGCGGTACAATATAAAATATTACGACAAGTTTTTGGCGTCGTTGCCGGGGATTGTTTGTTTAATTCACATTAATACTACTACAAAGTAATTTTAGCTTTAATTCATATTTTATTTTTATTTTTAGTCTATTTTGTTTCGTATTTTTTTTTCTTATTTCGTTTATTAATTTTTTTTTCTTTTTATTTTGGTGCTTCAGTGAATGCGAAAGTCCACAAGTCTCGACTCGCTCTTGTTTGATCCTGAAATAGAAAGAACAGCGAGGAGACTAAGGAAAGAAAGAAAAATTGAACAAGAAGCAATGACAGCTGAAAACAGAGAAAACAACCCACGTCAGATGGCAATCAGAGATCACTTCAAACCGGTCATTGATGATATCTATTCTGGGATTGCCCATCAACCAATCAACGCCAACAATTTTGAGTTAAAACCTGCATTGATCAACATGGTACAAAGAAATCAGTTTTTGGGTTCAGCTGTAGAAGATCCCAACTTGCACTTAAGGATGTTCCTGGAGATCGCAGATACCATAAAGATAAATGGCGTTAGCAAAGAGGCTATCAGGCTACGCTTATTCTCATTCTCTTTACGGGATAAAGCGTGGGATTGGCTGCAATCAATATAGACGGGGAGTATCATGACATGGCAGGATATGGCCATTAAATTTATTGAGAGGTTCTTTCCACCAGCCAAATCAACTCAACTGAGGGCAGAAATCAGTATATTTAAACAGCTAGAGACTGAGACTCTATATGAAGCATGGGTGCGCTTTAAGGATCTACTATGAAGGTGCCCACAACATGATTATGCAGATTGGGTCCAGATTCAGTTGTTCTATAATGGGCTGAATAGTTCGAATAGGACTGTGGTTGATGCAGCAGCTGGGGGAGCTCTATTCAAGAAATCAGCTGAAGACGCCTACAATCTATTGGAAGAAATGGCCATTAACCATTTTCAATGGCCAAGTGAACGCGCTACGGTGACCAAAGTGGCTGGAATTTATGAATTGGACCCTCTTGTGGCACTTACAGCTTAGATTTCCACCTTATCTACTCAAGTAGCTACCCTGACAAATCCACGGGTACCATCTATTGAATCAGCAGCAGCTACAAATATGTTGTTATTGGAAGGAAACCCGAACGTCGAGCAAGTCCAATATGTGAATAATCGAAACTTCAACAGCTATAGAGGAAATCATGTGCCTAATTGTTATCATCCAAACTTGTCATATGCTAACACAGAGAATGCCTTGCAGCCTTCATATGGTTTTGACTATCAAAAAGCCGAGCAGAAATCTTCCTTAGAAGATTTCATGAGCACGTTTGTTGCTAATACTTCAGCGAGGTTTGAGAAGAATGAGTCAAGGCTAGACAATATTGAGATACACATGGAAAATCTTGAGGCCTCAATGAAGTCTTTAGAAACACAAATTGGGCAAATTGCATCCTCCATAACCAAGCAGCAGTGAGGGTATTTGGATAAAATGCCACAGCTGCCAAGCTATTTTGTTCATGTCAAAGTAGCTAGTGGATACAAAAGAAGAAGCTACCATGACCACCATTTGGGTGGTTACGTCTGGCTGAAGCCGTTAAACTTAGCGCTAGCGGGGAGGCAACTCTTGCATTTATTTTATTAGTATTTTAATTTTAATTTTAATTTTTTTTATTGTGTGCTATTGTTTATTTATTCATTTTGCATGCTATTTATGCAGGTAGCACGAGATACACAAATCCCTCGCAACCAAATTCTGACCAGCAAGAGCCTGATCAACTCCATGCACGGTAGTGTTGTTCCTCACTCTTGTTCTTTATTTTTATCTTACATTGAGGACAATGCAAGTTTTAAGTTTGGGGGTGTGTGCATGTTACTTACTTGTTATTTATTTGTTTAAGCTGAAAAAAAATTAATTGTTTTTAGTCCTAGATAGTAAAGCATAAATCCTATGATGAATTTTGTTTGTTTATGAGTGAAATATTAGAAACGATAAGTGCCCAATTTACTTTTATCTAATGCCTTGAGTAGTTGATCTATGTTAGACTCGTAAGCACTCAATTATAGGTTTTTAGCAGTGAAGACTTAAGTAGTTGACAAGATGACTAGTTGAAGAAATTGCATGTCGATGAATGACTGTTTGCTTAGATATCTATCTTAATTTGCTAGTGTTGTGATGTATGGTATGGATATAAATAAATGAAAAAAAAAAGTCTCTGAAGAAAGAAAATAAACCACTTATAACCGATAAGCGTGAAACTACCAATGGGTGAGTATTAGGACCACCATGAGGAGAAATGTTACCTTAAAGGGTAGGTGTGTTGATTAAAAAAAAAGTGCAAAAAAGAGAAGTAAAAAGAGACAAGAAATGACAAAAAGAAAAATCATATCATACTGAGCACAAAATAAGACAATTATAGAGCATAATTGAGATATCTAAGTTGGTTTGACCCATCGATCCCAATTTTTAAATGAAATCATTAAGTTGGTTTACTTAGGATCAATCTGTGAATGAACCTTTACACACACACACAGTAAGTCTAGCCTAGATGAATTATTCAGGAACATGGATTTGAGTTGCAGTTGAGTACTTTGAAGATTCTCTAATTTCATTTATAAGCTTTCTTTGAGGATAATTTTATACGTAACTATCGGGACTATGCTTTTGTTATTTTTTTTATTTTTGCATGATTGTGTGAGAATGACGTTTGTGGTTTAAAGGCTTGTTGCCTACAACAATACGACCGCCTAGGGGTTTAAAGGCTTGTTGCATACGCTAAATGCAATCGTGATCCCTACGAAAATGGCTTAGTCAATTTAGTTATTTTTAATTGTTTATTTGAATTTAGTTTTTATTTTGTCTTTTGCGCGATACTAGCAAAACCTTAAGTTTGGGGGTGTTTGATAAGCGTGGTTTATACCCACTTATTGTGGCATTCTTAGCCTATTGTTTTGTTATATTTCGAGATATTTAATGTCATTTATAGTTTATTTTCTGTTTTTATTTGTAGGAACATTAATACATGGATCCTGGGATATTTACACGTGTTTTGGGGACCATACGGGAGCATAGGACACAATACGGGAGCACCAGTGGAGAAATTTCACAGGCGCCACAACGCCTCACGAAGCCCAGCCAAAAGGCCGAGAGAATGGCGCCATGGCGCCACCAATTCCAACTACTCATGGCGCCACCAAGCCCAATTACACAAGGCGACTTGGCGCCATCTTTTCCAAGATCTCATAGCGCATTGGCGCCACAAATCCCAAATTCACAGGCGCTTTGGCGCCATCTTTTCCAGAATCACAAGGCGCCATGGCGCCTCTAACCTCTTCAAGTCACCACGATGCCCTACAAATTACCGAGACTTTAGCGCCCAGGCGCCACTTAACCAGGGCTGCAGGAGAATAACATATGCGTCCCAGGATTTAATTTTTAGGGTTTTCTAAAATACCCAATGGCCACCAGACTCTACTATATATATATAACAGTTCGTCCAACACTTAAAGGGAGGCTAATACACAGCACAAAACACAAGAATACATATTTTTAGAGATCCAAGGAGGAGGATTGAAGAGCGACAATAGGAGACAAAAGCGGTGACGTTCGAAGAGGAAGAGATTCAATTCGGGTTTTATCATCTTATTTCTTTCTTAAAACTCTAATGATTTCCATTAGATTCATGACTTGTTTATTATTGTTTTTATCTTTTGTCATGAACTAAACTCCTTAATTCTGGAGAATGATGTAACTGATGCTTGAACCTTATAATTGTTTGTCAATTTTGTTATGAAGTTTTATTCAGTTTATTTGTATTTTCTTGAGTTTAATGCCTTGTGTTTGCTGGCCATAAATATAATGATTTATGTTTAGAATCTATCACTCGAGAGATGTGATTTTGAATAGATCTAGAGAATATAACCTAGGATTTTATAGAGTTCGAGAGAATCTGTAGTCTTTTGAAGTCGTTAATATAGAATCACAAAGCGTAAAGAGTTGTTAACTATTGGATTTTTATAGAGATATCGAAGTCTATAGTTGATGATATTTTCACTCGGCACTCGAGAGAGGGAGTGGATGTTTTCGGAGTCTTGACTTATAAACAATATAACTGAACAAGGATTAATTGGCATGACAAATACATAGGAGACAGCTAGGTGAAATCAGGATCCAGAATCTCTATCGTATTATTTCCTCATATTTTATTATTTTTATATTTATTTAATTAAATCTTAATTAATTATCGTCTAATTAAAGTTAGGATTATCAATTGTAGAATTTAGTGCGAGTTAACGCAATCCCTGTGGGTTCGACACTCTTAACTCATATTTATACTAAAACTTGACACCGTACACTTGCGGTATGATATAAAATATTACGACAATAGACATGCTTTGGTTTAAGGTATAATCCTCCTAAAGGTTATACCTCATCCTAATGTAATTTAATGCATAGAGCTACATTCTTTCTATTTAGAGGATATGTCCCTTCAACTTGTGCATTTCCCACAAGACACTTCTTAAAGGATATATCTTTCATACACTTATAAATATTAAGTGACTTTCCAACAATCCCCCACAATTCTCTAATATTAATGCAGACACTTAAGATAGTTTCCTTGAAATAAAATTGCATCGGAATAGGTAGCTTTTGCCTTGAACCTTGAACATTTCCTAATGAATGAAAATCGGATCTATTTGGTAAAATAGTGATCCATAGTCTTGAATTGTTCTGTCGTTGGTGTAAATCAAAACAATAGTCATCACGCAGCTTCACTTCGACCATTTTCCGTTCTACGGTTATGTTCAATTCGGCCATAACATTGGTCATGGATTCATCAAGTACTTTACAGAATCCAACCTTTAAAATTCTCATGGAAGCAACCTCTCTTCTTACTTGAAATATGTGATATATTATGAAAGATAATCTGCTTTGACCCCTATTATGACTCGTCTCCTAATATAGTGATCATTAAAAGCCTTAGTTTATCCTAATATTGACATGTAACACTATGTGTCATTATATGAATGGGAAAGAGTACAGAACTCTACAGTACTTGTTTTGAATTACACAAAGATTTTGTTGTCCCTTTTGAACCTAGATCTTGGGATCTCCAGGTAGTTAGGTTGGGTTTCCACAATGACAATTCTTAATTTATAGGCGTGAAGTCCATTCGCCTCGATGACTTTTCAACTTGCTCTTTAGGTAAATCTTTAGTAAGTGGATCCGTTAAGTTTTTCTTCGACTTGACATAATTTATTGAAATTATACCACTTGAGAGTAGTTGCCTTATGGTATTATGTCTTCGACGTATATGTCGAGACTTACCATTACACATTATATTTTGGGCTCTCCCAATAGTCGATTTACAATTACAATGTATGTTTGTAGGGGTGTCCAGGGGGAATATTGGTAACGCAGCGAAATAGTGGAAAATCAAAATTTTCCAATTTCAAAATTTTTCTTGGATCAATTAAATAAAGTTATTTATTTAATTATCCAATTATCAAATTCTGAAAAATTACACAAGAGATCAAATTTCTTGGTAAATATCGAATTCCCCCAAAACTTTGTAAATTGATCATTTTAGTCCAAAAGATGTCAAATACAATTTTGGATGATTCTAAATCATTTCTAAAAAAAATTTCAACACATCTAATGCATCAAAATCAGATTTCACACAAATCCCCCATTTTTGAGCAATTGCCGTGAGCACCCCAAAATTTTCAATTAATTACAATTTGGTCCCTTTTGTTCAAAACATGCTAAGATCAAATCCAATTAACCTAAAATTTTACATGCATCATATTCATAACATAATACATCACATATATGAAAATACCCAAATTTGGTGAGTGTTATGAACCCTAATTTTTCAATTTCATCAAATTAAGCAATTTTACCAAATCTTTAAAATCCAACACTTAAATCCATTCAATACTTCACCAATCTAGCCTCACCACTTTGAAACAACTCTAGAACAGTTCTAGGTCACCAAAGAGTGGCTTACCAACTCTAGAATGGCAACTTGATTTTCTAAAAATCAAAAGTGAAGCTTTGAAACAATTTCAAGCTTACTTACATGCATCAATCTTTGATTCAAGATCACAACCATAAAAACACAAACTATAAGAGTAGAGATAACATCAAAGCATGACAAAATGAAGCTAAGAATGTTAAAAACATATTTCATGTTGAAGAATTTGAAGAAAAATTTACAAAAATATGATTTTTCCAAGCTTTCTTCTTTAGGCCTTCAAGCTTTTCTCTCATCTTCTATTATGTTTTATTTGGTATCTAATGAACTTGTTAAACCCTAAAAATGAAACAAAACAATATATACTTCACAAAAATAGCCCTTGGCCGAAATTGGAAGCAAAATAATAAAAATATCTAGATATTTTTACTTTGTTTCATTTAAAGCTTTAATCAACTTGCATTTGCTTTTTATCATTACACTTTAATGATTCCAGACAAGTCAACAATGGCAACTAAAGCATTTCCAAAAATATCACAAACGTAGGATATTTATATTTTTAATTAATTTAATTATTTAACAATTAAATAATTAAATAATTATTTAAATACAAATATTTTAAATATATGTATATATTTACTTTAAATATCCAAATACATATATATTTATGATATATGTCAAATATCACAATTTGACATTTAATTAATGTGTATTTACAAAATCTATCATTAAATACAAATACACAATAATTAAGAAATGACTATTAGGTCCCTTAGCATGTATTTTTCGTTTAACCTTTAAACGACTTATAAATAATCAGTATTATTCATAAATGTTGCCCTAGTGCTCTACAAGTATATTTCATTAGTGAGACTCACTAGATTCAGATATATCCGTCACAAAATCCAATTTCGTGTCCATAATTTACCCACCCGTAAATTATGATGACCACGGATAAACTAGCTGAATCATATAGGTCGAGGTCATTGCATACGTATAATCCCTCCGTCACAGGTATCCGGATGATCCCAGAGATATAGATGTAAACGTCAAATCTCTATAGGTATTATCCCTTCGACGTATCTATTAGCAATCTATAAATAACATTCGGAACTGATTTCCGAAGTATACTATGGCCATAGATTTAACTGATTGCTAATCACATATGGACTACCTATGCTCTGTACACAGAACTGACAGATCCTATCTTGACACACACAGGATATCCTGAGGATCGGTCCACACCCAACGAACTGGCGGAGGTATGATCTAAATAGATCGGTGACGTGACTGCCATCTAAATATGGAGGATGTCTCATACATCCACAGTGGTATTAAGTCGAAGGACCACTATGCTACTCAACCCGAGAAGATTCTTATTGAAGTTGTTGTGTACCATCCATTAAGAATCTTCGGTGAGTCGTTCAGTGTTTATCCACTATAAACACCTACACGTCTATACGAGTCTCCTCAGACTCATGGTTCATTGGGATAAACCATCGGACAAAGTCTCGATATACGACATGTACTGGTCTCAACGGATTTGACTAACCGACCCGTGTTAGTGAATCTTGACCAGGAACTATATTTGATTATATACATTTAGCAGTGACACTTCCCAATGTCAATTACAAACTACCTTTGTAACTGTGTACTGCATTATATATTATCGGGCCTTTGTCTAATATATACATATCACTAAACCATATTTAGTTTCAATCTAATCATAATCAGATCGAATACATATATAAAAACAAGAGGTGCAACCATAAATAAGTAATATTATGGAAAAAAAAATGGATTGTTCATATTCATGAATCAGACATAAATACGGTCCGGATTGGCGCTCGGAGCACCAACCCCAACAATTTCTCCCATTTGCTCTTGTGTCAATCCACGGTATCATATACACATCTCAATGTGCATCGTATACACATAGCCATCAAAAGCTCACCTAGCATCTAAGAGGCAGGCAACAAAAAGTAGGTCCGCTAAAACATAAGGATTTTGTCAAACAAACCCAATGTTTCCCATAGCCAGTATCTTTCCTTTTTTGTAGAATCTAAATTATACATTAATATGAATCAGACACTACATCAGTATTTTGCTACAGCTACTGAGTTGTCCAAGTATTCAGGGATCAAATCCAAAATACTATGCGGACAACCGCAAGCACAACACCAATATAAAACTTCTAATTTATAAGGTCACTATAAACTTCATAAGTCAATACTTCTTAAGTTGCATCTAATTCCACTAAATAGTAGAATCCTTGGTGACACTCCCACTGCATCTTTTGTGACTCTTTATGACGTAGACTGTCTAACGTCATAATTAGTCTCAAAACTAATATGACCCTAATGGTTGCAGACTGTATTCTCCATGAATTAGAAACTCGTTCTTAATATCTCAAATATCACAAAGAAAGTGTTCAAGATCCATCATATGGTCTATATGATATCAAAATAACTCGTAACAATTACGATTAAATCGATATCTACAATCGCACATTATAAAGTATTTATTATGTCATCATCAAATGATACATAAGATTGATTAGACATTCTAATCAATATCTCTTTCGAAAAGGAATCATCCTTTACGAAAGATGAATACTTTATATAAGACACACAATAACTGTCCAACAGTTATACTAACTGTCATACAGATAGCCTAGTTATGTCTTTTATTAGATCATATCTAATGTACGAATAATAGGAGTATCTCACAAGTCTCTTAGTCTTATATCTTATATATAAACTTTATATCGTATATAACAGAGACTACTCCCACTACTTTCACGGAGTAAAGAAGACTTAGGTAAACCTTTTACCTTACAAACATCCCATTATTACTATAATAATGATAATGTTGTTAGGATATATAACACTAGAAAGTAATTTGTACGCTCCCACTAACCCTTCAATCACATATATATTCTCTATACTTTGACAAGATCATACAATCTGACTGATATCAAAAATAGAGAACACGAATTTCCGGAAGACTTATCCGAGTCTACAATAGGCTCTATAAGCTAGCACACTAAACTGCGATCTCAGCAGAACACAAACTCTAGGGCCATTCCAGAACGAACTCTTCAAACAAAGAAATCACAACTGATCTCTTATCTGAATAAGTCATTCAAAAATGCCACTTTGTATTCTTTAGCAAAAATGTACAGTTTAATATCAACATTAACCAATATATCTTTAATTGTTCAATTAGCGTGACCAGAGATAAGTTTTCTCAGAATCTACAATAAATTGCTGAGTATAACTTTTCTCACTGTCATACTGTAAAGGTTAAACCCTTAATAAGCTCACACTGCTTTCGCTGCGCAAACAATTAGCACATATCATGAACTAATTCATAATGAAAGCTTAATCAAGTTCAAAACTTGATCGTAGTAAACTATAAACAATCTTAGATCTATGGTTCAATGGTGAACTTCCATAATCGATATCAAATATCTCTTCCATTATAAGTTATAGGATAATTTTCTTTGGTAAGAAAACAACAGAACCATTAAGTATCAAATACTCGTAAATGATTCCGATATCCTATTAGACTTATATAGAAGATGTATAAAGGTTGTTTTATCTTATTAATTATGTAGTTCCATTTATAATTTATCATTCTCACATTTGACTTCAATAAGTCAAGTCTTTTCTACAATAGTTAACATTCGATGTTACACACCAAGTAATAAAACGATTTTATTACTTAGGATTGTAGGAAAGATATTCTATCAAATAGAATACTATATTCTATAAAATAGAATAAATGATAAACTTTTACTTATACTCCCGAGGTGTAAGTAATTTCCTATTATATAAAATAAATATTCAAATCTTAAACTTTTCAAGATTCGAATTTTCTACCTATACATACATATATGCAACTGTAGAAAATAATGGAACATTCATTAAAGAGATGGATTAGTGTTACTGGAGCATAACCCCAAGAGTATTGAAAACTAATTCAGTAACACTCAATATCAATGAATCAAATCATATAAGATTCAATTACTCCCACTGACCAATTCCATCAAGATGGAATCGTGGAAGAATTATATTGATTAAGAATCATATTCACTGAATAATCTTGGAACTAATTGCTTTAAATTCATATGTTTGATCATATCAAAGATCTTTGAACAGTTCAAAGACATGTAATGAATTTTGAGGATAGAGTTCTCATAAAACTTCAGATTGAATATATTTGAACAAGTCAAAAATGTTTAACCTACGTTTCATCAGAACAGATTGAAAGTTCTTGATCATTTCAAGATGTTCAATATGTGTTCTTTCAGAAACACGTAACTAAGTTATGAAAATTCATAAACTAAGTTACGAAGTAAAGAAAACTACCTTAAGAAATTACAATTCATTAAACTACATACATATAATGTATCAGTTTAATAAATCTGGTGGTCCAATGACAAATCATTGGTTAAACGAGATTTTAATCACCTTCCCGAATACAATATTCATTAAATGGATAAGGATATGTGGTGTGATCTCGTATCAAACCATCATTTACCATACAGAATAAGCATCCAATGCTCAAGTGATAAAATCTCATAAAGCACCGTTCTAAATTATTTACTTTACCGAATAATTTTTCTTAATTTTATCTCTACATCAATGACACTACTAGTTATATTTAAAATATATAACAATTGTTTATAAAGAACAAGTAGCTATCTAATAGTCGCAAGTTTCGATATCAAATATCAAAACAATCGTTAACTAATATTTTAAATAACTAGATGAGAGATCTGGTATCCAATACTTATAGTTGTCGTATTGTGAAAATCGATATTTTCTATACACAACTACACGCATCTCCTTTCTTCAGCTTTACTATTTACATTCAACTATTCACAACAATTGCAAATAACTGATTAGCAAATTGTGTCAGACACATTGCCTCTAAAAGTCATTAAAGCTAAGAAACGTCATTACTAGATAAACAAATACCTAATGTGGCTTTCTTAATGCCAGTCAAGAATCTCGAGACATGAACTAATTCAAGTCAATTCTTACTGCATAAGAAACTATTCTCTCTAAAGTATTATATCCTAAAAGGGATATCTATCTAGATTATCTATCATGACTTAGAAACTAAGTCATTAACCATCTTGATTTTTCAAGAAAATCGGAACAATAGTTCCCGATGGTTTAGACCAATCTAATAATATCCTAGTCTAGTAGTATCTAGAACATATTCTAGAATAACTGCAACCAAGAGTCAAGTCAGATAACATATCAAAATATGTGTGCAGTGAATTAAAAGTTTAATTCTATCTAAAATAGATTAAGGAAAACAAACAAGCGGCTATTTCCATAATAATACACACTGCCTAAGTTAAGGAACTTTTTAAACTTAGCAGTGCCTCCCACTATTTTACGTAATACCGTAATCCCCAACGGAAAAATGAGAATTCAATAATTAAATCGAATTCCATAATGGGAAGAGGACCCCATGAATATATTTCGACTCACAGCAAAGGCACGGTCTCGCCTACGTATATTCATAGGTAGACAACTCATTGTCAATCACTCACTAGTGACTCCTTGGTTTCCGGTCCTGGTCGTTTCTCGTTGTCGCTGCTAAGGCATGCCCACAAGGAGACGTACCAAGGTTAAACTCGTCAATGATAAACTCAAGTTACTTATGTAACCCTGACAGCTAGGGCACGTTCAGGATTCCATTTTCGCTTGAATTTATCTAGTATCTAATATACATCCGGCTTAAATAAATCTCTATCGGCTACACCCTCACAGCAGAGGCACGGTCTTGGATGTAGTCACGGAAAAATATTTATAAACCGTATTGACAAGACAGACCAAGAAACAAGTATTCCAAATATCAGTTACTTTAAAACCTTATTAAGCGGGGAAATCCATAAATTGTCATACACTTTAAATTTAATCAAATTAAATGAAAGCATGCATGTATCAAGTAAAGAAAAGAACAAACACTATATTTTAAAGGGCTAATCATATCGGGGTGTCCAGAATCAGACTTGCTCTGATACCATTTTGTAGGGGTGTCCAGGGGGAATATTAGTAACGCAGCGGAATAGTGGAAAATCAAAATTTTCCGATTTCAAAATTTTTCTTGGATCAATTAAATAAACTTACTTATTTAATTATCCAATTATCAAATTCTAAAAAATTACACAAGAGATCAAATTTCGTGGTAATTACCGAATTGCCCCAAAACTTTATAAATTGATCATTTTAGTCCAAAAGTTGTCAAATACAATTTTGGATGATTCTAAATCATTTCTAAAATGTTTTTCAACACATCTAATGCATCAAAATCAGAATTCAGATAAATCCCCAATTTTTGAGCAATTGTCGTGAGCACCCCAAAATTTTTAATTAATTACAATTTGGTCCCTTTTGTTCAAAACATGCTAAGATCAAATCCAATTAACCTAAAATTTTACATGCATCATATTCATACCATAATACATCACATATATAAAAATCCCCAAATTTGGAGAGGGTTATGAATCCTAATTTTTCAATTTCATCAAATTGAGCAATTTTAACAAATCTTTAAAATCCAACACTTTAATCCATTCAATACTTCACCAATATAGCCTCACCACTTTGAAACAACTCTAGAACAATTCTAGGTCACCAAGGAGTGACTACCAACTCTAGAATGTCAACTTGATTTTCTAAAAATCAAAAGTGAATCTTTGAAACCATTTCAAGCTTACTTACATGCATCAATCTTTCATTCAAGATCACAACCATAAAAACAAAAACTATAAGAGTAGAGATAACATCAAAGCATCACAAAATTAAGCTAAGCATGTTATAAATATATTTCATGTTGAAGACTTTGAAGAAAAACATACAAAAACATGATTTTTCCAAGCTTTCTTCTTTAGACCTTCAAGCTTTTCTCTCATCTTCTTTTATGTTTTATTTGGTATCTAATGAACTTGTTAAACCCTAAAAATGAAACAAAACAATATATACTTCACAAAAATAGCCCTTGGCCGAAATTGGAAGCAAAATAAATAAAAATATCTAGATATTTTTACTTTGTTTCATTTAAAGCTTTAATCAACTTGCATTTGCTTTTTATCATTACACTTTAATGATTCCAGACAAGTCAACAATGGCAACTAAAGCATTTCCAATAATATCACAAACTTAGGATATTTATATTTTTAATTAATTTAATTATTTAACAATTAAATAATTATTTAAATACAAATATTTTAAATATATGTATAATATTTACTTTAAATATCCAAATACATATGTATTTATGATATATGTCAAATATCACAATTTGACATTTAATTAATGTGTATTTAACAAAATCTATCATTAAATACACAATAATTAAGAAATGACTATTAGGTCCATTCGCATGTATTTTTCGTTTAACCTTTAAACGACTTATAAATAATCAGTATTATTCATAAATGTTGCCCTAGTGTTTTACGAGTATATTTCATTAGTGAGACTCTCTAGATTCAGATATATCCGTCACAAAATCCAATTTCGTGTCCATATTTACCCACCCGAAAATTATGACGACCACAGATAAACTAGCTGAATCATACAGGTCGAGGTCATTGCATACGTATAATCCCTCCGTCACAGGTATCCGGATAATCTCAGAGATATAGATGTAAACGTCAAATCTCTATAGGTATTATCCCGTCGACGTATCTATTAGCAATCTATAAATAACATTCGGAACTGATTTCCGAAGTATACTATGGCCATAGATTTAACTGATTGCTAATTACATATGGACTACATATGCTCTGTACACAGAACTGACGGATCCTATCTTGACAAACACAGGATATCCTGAGGATCGGTCCACACCCAACGAACAGGCGGAGGTATGATCTAAATAGATCGGTGACATGACTGCCATCTAAGTATGGAGGATGTCTCATACATCCACAGTGGTATCTCAAGTCGAATGACCAATATGTTACTCAACCCGAGAATATTCTTATTGACGTTGGTGTACCATCCATTAAGAATCTTCGGTGAGTCGTTCAGTGTTTATCCACTATAAACACCTACACGTCTATACGAGTCTCCTCAGACTAATGGTTTATTGGGATAAACCATCGGACCAAGTCTCGATATACGACATGTACTGGTCTCAACGAATTTGACTAACCGACCCGTGTTAGTGAATCTTAACCAGGAACTATATTTGATAATATACATTTAGCAGTGACACTTCCCAATGTCAATTACAAACTACCTTTGTAACTGTGTACTGCATTATATATTATCGGGCCTTTGTCTAATATATACATATCACAAAACCATATTTAGTTTCAATCTAATCATAATCAGATCGAATACGTATATAAAAACAAGAGGTGCAACCATAAATAAGTAATATTATGGAAAAATGGATTGTTCATATTCATGAATCAGATTATGGAAAAATGGATTGTTCATATTCATGAATCAGACATAAATACGGTCCGGATTGGCGCTCTGAGCACCAACCCCAACATGTTTATAGTTGGCCCTGGTTTTGGTCAATTTGGAATATCCTCTAAGAAATTTCGAAGCCACTCCATTTTTTCCGATGCTTTGTCTAATGTTATGGACTCAGATGCCATAGTAGACTGGACAATACACGTTTGTCTCGAGGATTTCTAAGACACGGCTTCACCACCAAGTGTGAAAACAAATCTACTCATAGATTTGGAATCCACTATATCAGATATCCAGTTAGCATCGTTGTATCTCTCTAGAACAGCAGAATATCTCATATAATGCATACCATATTTTGAAGTTTCTCTCATATACCTCAAAACTCTTACTATGGCTTTCCAGTGGTTATGTCTCGAATTACTCGTATATCTACTAAGCCTGTTTACAGCTTGAGCGATCCGGTCGTGTGCAATTTTTGAGACATATCAGACTTATGATGATTCTCGAATACTCTAATTGTGATACGCTCGAACCAGTATTCTTTGACAAATGAAGAGTTAGGTCCAAAAGAGTTCTAGCTATGTTTAGATCTCATTTGTTATATTTCTCAAGTATCTTCTCAACATAATGAGCTTGAGATAATATGTATCCCTATGATGTTTTGGAAATCTTAATTCCTAGGATCACATCAGTTACTCCTAAATCTTTCATGTCAGATTTGCTGGCGAATACTTTCTTGGTAGATTAAATCATCTCATGATTACTACCAATTATCAGCATATCGTCTACGTAGAGACACAAAATGACATATCCTTTTTTAGTTGATTTGATGTATACACAATTATCACACTCATTGATTTTGAAGCCACTTGACAATATTCTTTGTCCAATTTCTCATGCCATTGTTTAGGTGCTTGTTTTAATCTGCATAAGGATTTTACAAATTTGCACACTTTATGTTCTTGTCCAGGAACATTAAAAACCTTCTGGTTGTTCCATGTAAATATCCTCATCCAATTCACCAATTAAGAATGTCGTCTTCACATCTATTTGATGTATTTCAAGACCAAATATAGTTGCTATGGCTATACACATTCTTTTTGAAGTGATAGGGTCATTGGTGAATATGTATCAAAGTAATCAAGGCCTTCTTTTTGTCTATAACCTTTCATGACAAGTCTTACCTCGTACTTATCTATTGATCCATCCGGCTTCATCTTCTGTTTGAAATTCCATTTGTAGCCTAGCAGCTTACAACCTGGAGGAAGATCAACCAACTCCCAAGTATGATTTTGAAGGATAGAATCAATCTCACTATCGATAGCCTTTTTCCATAAACGTGTCTCAGAAGAAGCATTGCTTCCTTATAACTTTGAGGCTCACTTTCTAACAAGTATGTCAGAAAATCAGGTCCAAATGACTTACACGTTCTTGCTCTTTTGCTACATTTAGGTTCATTTTCTTCAATATTTTCATGTTGATATGATTCTTGGTTAACTTGATCACTACTTGTAGTAGTATCAATGGTTCTTATGAGAGGCTCGGTTCTTTATTTTTCTTTCCAAGGAAATATCTCTTCAAAGAATATCGCATTCCTTGACTCAATTATCATATATGGATTGATGTCAGGAATTTCAAACTTATGTACCAAGAATCGATACGCACTACTATTGTAAGCATATCCAATGAATATACAATCAACAATTTTTAGTCATATTCTCACCTTTTTAGGTTTAGGAATAGTCACTTTGGTGAGACACCTCCACACTTTGAGATATTTGTAGGAAGGTGTGTGACCTTTCCACAATTCATATGGTGTCTTGTCCAATCTTTTGTGAGGTAACTTGTTCAGAACGCAATTAGCCGAAAGTAAGGCTTCCCCCCACAAGTTCCGGGGTAAACCAAAGCTAGTCAATATGACATTCATCATTTCCTTCAACGTACAGTTTTTGCATTCTGCAATCCCATTTTATTGAGGTGAATAAGGAACAGTAGTTTCATGAATAATTCCATAAATAGAAAAATATTCACTGAATTGTGACACATATTCACCTCCATATCACTCCTTATGCTTTTGATTTTCTTGCCAAGTTGATTTTCAACTTCATTCTTATTGTGTATAAAGCTCTCAATTGCTTCATCTTTTCTCCTCAGAAAATACACATAGCAGAATCTTGTGCTATCATCGATAAAAGTGACAAAGTATTTTTTATTTGCACAACATTCATATAACACACTTCGATGTGTATAAGTTCTGAGGGTTCAAAATTTCATTCTATGGAATGAAATGATGCTATATTGATTTTTGCTTCAACACATGATTCACATGTATGTTGGTTATCAATTGTAAATTTAGGTATAAGGTCTATGATAATTAATTTACGCATTGTATCATAATTAACATGCCCCAACCTACCATGCCATATATTTTGTGACTCAATAATATAAGTAGAAGATGTAGCTTTATTATTATTAGCACTGTTTTGATTGACAATCATTACATTGAACTTGAAAAATGCCCTCGGTGAGGTATCTTTTCCTTACATAGACATCATTTTTTGTCAGTACAAACTTGTCAAAAATAAATACATGCTTAAAACCATTCTTGTTAAGGAGTGAACCTGAAACTAAGTTCTTTCGAACATCAGGAACATGCAAAATATTCTTCAATGTAAGCTTTTTCCTAGATGTCATCTTCTGAACCATTGTCCATTGTCCAACCACTCTGGAGGTAGACGAGTTTCCCATGGTAAGATGATTGACACCATCAACCTTCTGATATGAGGAAAACATCTTATTATTTGTACATATATGGCGAGTAACTTCAGTATCTATCCACCATTCTTTCATGTTTCCAACCAAGTTAGTTCGGGTCAACATCTTGGGTCAGAGAAGGCCTACTAGCATAATTTTTATGAACAACTTGTTCTATTAAACTAATCTCTATTAATTTAATCATGCAAGCATCTTAATTTTATTTATCAAATAAATAAACAGTGATAAAGAAATTGTACCTCAATTTTCTTTATTCCTTTCTAGAGTTTTTCCTTGAATTTTCTTGCTTGATATTCCATCGATGTAGTGCACCAAGTGTTTCACCTCTAGTTGGCACACACGAACTATTCTCTGTACAATTCACTCCCACTCTTAAGAACTTGAAACTTTTTCTTTCTTGGACGTCGAAGTCTCGAATCAGTTATCAAGAAACTACTTTTCTTGATTTTATCTTAGAGTACTTTTAAAACTATTCCAAGAGAGAGAAAGTATTGTAATTTTTTGACAAGGAAATTCTACACTCTTGGCCTAATTCCACACATATATTTATAATGTGGGATTGTTTTGTATATCTCAATATATTAAGGACACTCCAATATCTTTCCAAAACATATTTGGTCTCTTGAGACACTTTCCCAATTGAATCGAGATTCTTAACTAAATAAGACTTCTAATTTAATATAGTTGGATCTTAACTACACATGGTACTAGCCCACTAAGTAAAGACCCAACAAATTAAATATTATTTTGGCCCAATAATTAATTAATCCATTAATTAATTATTCACTTTCTTAATTTTAACTAACAATTAATTAAAATTACACTTTAATTAAATTGAACAATTAAATCTAATTTTATATTTCGAATATAATAATCAAATTAATATTTTCGAAATATTTCGATTATCCTTATCTTATTAGGAAAACTTATTTTTTCTAAAATAATCATTTATTAACTTTTAATAAACATCATTCGAATTTTTAACATAAGTGACAACAATATTTGTGCTAACGTCCTAGGTTCATTATCGAGTAGCAGTGAGATAATATTAACACTGTAATATTTCATCTCTATGATATCTCACAAACAATGGGTAAATGCCTAGCAGCATGTAGACATGGCCACCGGTCCGATTCGATTCCGAACCAAAACCGAATCGGCCGATTCTCGATTCCACAAGTGTGGAACCGAAACCAGACCGGATAATTCGGGTTCGATTTTGGTTCCAAACTTTTATGAAATCGGAATCGGAACTGAACCGTTCGATTTCGATTTTTGTTTCATTCATTTTTAAAAAAAAAATTAATAATGATTTTTTATTTTAAAAAAAATGAGAGTAAAAAATTTATTTAAAATTTAGAATTTGAATTTAGATTACATTAAATTAAAAATAAAATTAAGGAGCTTGAACTTAAATTTTTAAAAACTTAAGTTGCCTACGTATCCTCTATGGGTGATATGAATAAAAACTCACGTAGTTCCATTACATTTTTAAGATAGTTCCCCATTAAAATTTATAATTATTTACTGATCAATCATCATCATCAGTATATGTTGATCCTTTCAGCTCCCGTTCTGCTTGCACTTGCAGATGTATTGTCGAACAATTCTTCAAAGTCATTGGGGTATTTTCTTGTTGCCACAGATCAGCTCGGGTCCAATCATCCACACATGTTGTTGCTTCTAAAGTGTTTGGATATAACGAAGACCATTTCGCTTCTAATATATTGCCTCCTAACCTGAAGGTTTGTTCAACCGCAACAGTGGAAACATGTGCTGCCAGCACCTCTTTAGCAATAATTGATAATACATGAAAAATATTTTGATGTCGGTTCCACCAGTCAAGTACTTGAAAATTTTACTCACTAAATTTTCAGTAGGAAAATCGGAATTGATAGATAAATAATTATCTAATTCCGGGTTGTTAGTCGTGTTATCTCTATGTTTTTTATTTCGTTGTAGTAACCAACAATCGCCTACGCTAAGTCTTGAATATATTATGAGTTCGCTCCTACAAGATTGTTCTACTGATTGCAAGTTATATCTACTAACATAATCATTAAATAAATCTATTAAATTAAATTTTATTCTTTCTATTATTCTTGTAATATTAATTTCATTAGTTATTTCTAAATATCCATAGTAAGCTTGTAATGCACTATTCAGCCCTTCTAATTTAAACTTAGGATCAAAAATTGTGGTAATAAGATAAAGTAATGGAATGTCTTTAAAATAATCCAACCATTTTGTTTCATAATAGAAATAACTTCAATTAAAACAATATCATTAGGATCGGAACTTTCAGCATGCTCAGCTAGAGTACCAACAATATTCAAACTTTCAAGAAGAAATAAATATGTTGTAGGATAATAAACACCGCTAAAACAATTTGTAGAATCATTATTAAAAACTTTTTAAATTTCTAAATTTTTTCACAAATATCCCATTGACTAAGAAAAAGTGTGATATGTTGAACATGTTGAGAAAAAAACTACATAATGCATCTTTGTATTGGAAAGCTTGACATACAAGAAAAATAAGTTGAATTCCAACGTGTTGGAATATCTCGTGAAAATTTTATCGCTTTAATACTATTTAATTTACAAAACTTGGCTCATTCTCTCCTAACTTGAGAATATGACCAAATACAATTAAGTGCAATCTTAATAGGATTAATGAAAGGTTCTAAACAAGTCAGACCATCTTGAACACATAAATTAAGGACATGGCATATGCAATAAACATGAAAAAATCGACTCCCCAAATTTGGTTCGCATATTTCATTTAAATCTCTAATTAATGAAGTATTTGCAGATGCATTATCAAAACCAATTGTTACAATTTTACCTAATAAACCAAATTCATTAAAAATTACTGACCAGTGCAATCACACGCGTATAACGCAAGCGCACGTATCGTTCAAGTAGTATAAAAATATCGATCCCAGGAGGACTTAATTCATATTGTTGTTATTAATTGTTGATAATATTTATTTACAGGTATCTAATTAAAAGGAGAGGAGAATGATTGCCTGAATGGTAGGTTGAATGTGGATTTGCTAAATAAATAAATAAATAAATACAAAAGAAAATACTAAGGAAAAATAACAAAAGACACAAAATACCTAGGGTCGTGACTCCACACTATAATATTCTAAAGATTAATTGACTCTCTTATATATGTGTAATAAATTAATTTGCTAACCTGGAACACGAAGTTATGCAAAAGCCTCTGTCGATGGTCAGATGCAAATACCCAAATAACCCAATTAATCATATTCTTATATTAATCAAGTTACCTGAATTCATTAAGTTCAAGTTCCAATTATGGCTACCCACGCCCGACAGGTATATTCATATCATGTAAGGAAATCTATTCAAGAGTTATCTATCCTCAATGAAGACCGTGAGCTATTGAATCTAAGGCTAAAACCTAAAATCCATTTTCCAAGTTCATTTTAAGTTTACCACATCAATCTTATTGGTGATCAGGCAACAAGAAGCATTAAGCTTAAGACTCAATAAACAAACTAAAGAATTACCCATAATATAATTAAATCAATTATTAAGCTTATTAATATTGTGTTTCATCACTTCACTAGAATAAAAATAAAATGATGGGGTTAAGGGATCCACCTTTAGAAATCTTAAATTATTATAATATGGAATTGTCAGTATTACCCAATTAAGTTGAACCAGCCATAAAGGCGGTATTATTATTTATCCATAAACCAGACATATAGGTGGTAATCATCTCACACCTAAAGACCATCCTATAAGCGGTGTCACATTATGTTACATAATTAAAACCAGCCATTAAGGCGGTATCAACTTTTAATCCATATTAAATTACAATTTCCATATTATAATTAAAAGTGATATTAATCTACCTTTACTATTTCTAATTTAGAAATATCCCTTATTATAATATATAAATATGCGTGATAATTACCAACCATCCATATAGGCGGTATCCTGATTAAGTCAAATTTATAATTAATTACCAACCGACCAATATGGCGGTATCCATTTTAGTCAGGTTAAAACCAATTTATAAATAATTACCAACCGACCAATATAGCGGTATCCCTATTAAGTCAGGTTTTAAATAGTTTATATATTATAAATAAGGGAGATTAATCTAAATTATAAAAGTACAAAGTTTCACCATTCCCCAGCAGTAAATTAATTACTGAACATAAACGAAAATAAAATAAAATAAAATTTATTCTAGAAAGTAAAAGTGCATAATTAAAAGTAAAAATACTTAATTTAAATTACTAAAACTTAAACACACAAGATGCAATCCTTAAAGTCCTTACAAAACCCAAGGAAGGCATGATTTGAATTCTGAAATCGAACTGAATTTATAAGTGTCGATAGGCCTTTCGCGTCGCGACGCGCAGAGCGTCGTGACTCGCGTTAATCATCGACAAGTGGCAGATTGGCTTCACGAGATCGTGACACATGTCACACTTACGTCGGTGGCTGAATTACTAGTGTCGACATCATATGATGGTGACACGTGTCCTGGTGGACGTTAGCGTGATTCACTTAGATGTTGACACGTGGCAGGCATATTTTAGCGTCGATGATGATTGTCGGCAGCATGTGATGGTGACACGTGGCACGACGCACGTTGGCATGATCGGCTGTGATGTTGACACGTGGCAGGCGCACGTTAGCATCCGGTGTATTTTAGAAAAATCCTATGAATTGGTCCACGTGTCCTCGGTGCACGTTAGCATAGCTGCGGCGCATGTTAGGCGTCGCGACGCGGGCTGCTCGTCGCGACGCTCCAAATGATGATTTTGTCATTTGTTGTCCTTTTTCCCTGTTTTGGCCCCAAATCACCTCTAGTATGTCCTAAAACTTTATTTATCTATAAAATAACACAAAACACATCAAAATATTCACAAAGCTCAAGAAACTATACAAAATATTTGGTCAAATGAGTGGGAAATAGTGATACATTTACCACTCATCACACCCCCAAACCTAACATTTTTCTAGTCCTCGAGCAAAACATAAAATAAAATAACATAAAAATAAAATAAGCTAAGCCACTTTCGTAGGGATCACGGTTGCATTTAGCGTATGCAACAAGCCTTTAAACCCTTAGGTGTCCCTAGTGGACGAGTTGTAGTCTCGTGAGGGTTTACTGCAATGATACCCATAAATATTTTATAAAAGTAAAAAGATAGTAAAACTAATGCACACAAAAATAAAAAAACAAGAGAAAATAGAATAAAAAAGTTAATGACTAAAACGGTGAAACTTTTACTCCAAGTTAATAGTTGTTTTCTTTCTTTCTAAATTACTAAATAAGTAAATTCTCCTATTATATTTACCATTCTCAATATTAATCAACTCATTTTTCCCACAATAGTCACAAGTGCAGTTGAGAAGAAGTAATATTTTTGTCCTAAAGTTTTATCAGAATTCACACCTTTTTGCAGCAATGGAATAATTTTTCTGATTTCTTTTTTTTTTATTTATATACAATATCTTCTGTCTATGTAACGAGCTTTGGGTCAGTGACTCCCAAACTAGTTGGCTTTAGGGCACTAGGTGTTAAGACACCCTTACGGACTTAATTACTCAGACTTCAGATATATATATTTTTGCAACATCCTTGGTCCATGTAGCGAGCTTTGGGCCAGTGACTCCCAAACCAGTTTGTTTTAGGGCATTAGGTGTTAAAACACCTTTACAGACTTAATAACTCGGATCTCAGACGTTTTTTTTATCCCATCGCTTTTCATAGATGCTTCCTCCAATTAAACTATAGCACTGAATATTACAAAATTTTCAATTACAGCTCATGTCTGTATGTTACCATATATGTTGATAATACATGTCAACTGAGCATATGAAGATCCATTTTAATTAGTTTAATGGAGAATTCATAAATTAAATACTATAAAAGGAAATAAACAAAAATTAACTTGTTTCGAATAGATTTGAGATATGTCTGAGGAGTGGAAACTCCTTACACAGCTATCTCTCACCAATTTCACCCGATTAATCAAGTTAAAAACATAAAAACATAAAATATTTTTTTGATTTTTGTAAAAATTTTCAATTTTTTTTTAAAAAAATTTGGACTAAAAATAAAAACGATATAAAAATAAGATATACTAAAATAAATGATCAGTCCCCCCCCCCCCGACATTTCTTAAAAAGTAGAAGCTGAGTTTAGAAGATAGTACCTGGTTAGCTGAAATTCTACATCTAAATGGGAAATTTTAAGTTGAGATCCAGATTTATTCGACACTTCTTACCACGATCATCATCGGACCATTTTATCTTAGAAATGATAGGGTCAATTTGTGATTCATAGGTTAAGATTTGGTCAATTAAATCATGGGCAATTCTGGTAGTAAATAGGAGTTCTTTTAAAGGTTTTGACACGAACCCATTTCTCCGGGCATCATTAAGAAATACACAAAGAAAATCATAAAATCCATCTGCGTTGAACAATCCAATTGGTTTCTGGTGTATGTTCAAGTTCGCCCAAGATAGCACTGTAAAAATCTCATCCAACATACCCAAACCACATGGCAAAGTAATAAAATCATCAGCACGGTTAATCATCTCCACCAGTCATTCAGATATACCTGGCATAATTAGTTCTTCTCTGTTTGATGATCCTATAAGATCCGCCTCTGCCAAGGGTTTTGGGATGATTCCCAAGACTTGACTACCTCCTTCATGTACGGCCTTTGAAATGATCCTCATTAGTCAAAGACTGCCTCTGCCATATACTAGGTGTATATTCCTTTCAGCTAAGACTCGACCCAATTCATGTGTTGCCTCTATGTATTGTGGCTTAGTACCAACACTAATACCGCAAAACACACAGATGTTTACAACTCGTCTTCTAGAAGTGGCTTCCATTTTTATGTATTTCTTTCTCAGCTATGGATGCCTTCAAAAGTGCAATGATGAGTTGAATTTATAATACTTGAAAAGGGTGAGTAATAATAGCACAAGAATCTTCCAAATGACGATTGTTAGCAAAACAATAAAAGAAATCGTGAAAGGTCAAAAAGGTTTGGATCATGTCGGCGAAAATAAAGATAATTACAATGGAAAATCAAATCAAAGCAATTATTAAGGCAACAGAATTGTGTACGCAATACGCCACTTGCTTGGTATAAATTCATTAGGATGCGTCTCAAGAATCATTTCCTTACTCAGCCATCACTAATGAATTAGCTCTCATCTTTGTGATTGCCAAACATCATTCCTTCATGTTGTGCTTTACCTTTAATGCTCCGTTTGTGCTTTTCCCTGAAAATATCACATAAAAATTAAGAACTCTACAACATGTATACACAAAAATATGAAAATATAAATTACAACAAATTACATGGGTTGCCTCCCTGCTAGCGCTAAATTTTTTGATCTTCAGCAGACGTGACTGAAATCCATCTGTCAATGAGGTTTCAGCGTGGTTTTGGATGTCCGATGAAAGATAATCCTGTGAGCGTTGCTTTTGAAGAGTCTCTTCCAACGGTAAAGTAGCAAAAAAAGTTTGTCTCATTCAGTGCGTGTGCCATCTTTTTAATCTTTGTCGCTCCAATGGTTCCTGAAAAGAAAGAAAGAAAATCAAGCGGTCTCATATGGTGCTTGACTTTGAATGGAAGTTTCATTTTGTCAAGCTTCTGGGTGGTGTCTTTGATTTGTACTTCCCAAAACAGTGATGTTTCTCCTGAATGTCTGAGATCTTCAATATGGTTGGTCATTTGCTTCGTTTGTCCTGTATCTTGTTCCACATTTTCTTCACAGATGTATTTAAGGATTTCCTCATTCAGCTCTTCGTTTGTCATCTGTGAAATACATGCTCCATAAGTGTCAACCTGATGATGTAAAGATATGTCTAATTTTAGGTCTCCATCCTCTGATATGACTGAAATAATTGGCTCAGGTAGATCTTCTTCAAAAATTATAGCAAAGCATTCTCCAAGATCTTCATTTTGAGGATGGAAAGTTTCATCCTCAATTTTTTTTGGTACAAACAGCTCTACATCTTCATCTTCGTCAAAGTTCAAATAATAAAAATCAAATAGAGACTTTGCTGGTTTGGGCTGCTAAACTGATACCTCTGATTCTTGATACTGCTCAGCCTCGTCCTCTATTATGATGCCATGATGAAACTCTGGATACTCAAAGGCTTCCTCAATATTATTTGAATTTGCTCCGTGAGATATGTAATTCAGGTTATCTGTTAATTGTCTAACTTAATCTGTCATCCTCTGTATAGACGCCGTTTGACTCTGAATTTGTGCATCAAATTGAGCTTCCCTTTCATCGAGCCAATCATTGAGCATGTGAATCAACTGATCTTCCTCTGATGGTTCTGGTTATTGATTAAGATCGTAGATGGATGGTGGATAAGATAGAAAATGTGATGGTTCTTTCGTACCTTGAATGATTCTGATAATTCTGCCACTCTGAAAGGTATATGAATTGATCGCTCGAGTGGATACCATCACATATCGCACATCTCCCCGTTGTGTTCTGTTGAGCAAATGTAGTATTACTTGACATCCAATGATAATTGTTGGGCTGGAAAACAGGCCTCAGAAAACCGGACTGTTGCTCCCAGATTTGGGGTGTATTTTCTTCTAGTAAAGCTCGTAATCATTCAATCTCCCAATAATGTTCCATTTTTTAAACCATTTGAAATGTAAGAGAAAGAAATAAAAATTACAGATAAAAATAAAGAAAATTAGATACAAGTAAATTAGATAGCTTCAAAATTAATAACTCAAGAAAAATAAGTCCCCGGCAGCGGCGCCAAAAACTTGACCGGTGCAATCACACGCGTATAACGCAAGCGCACGTATCGTTCAAGTAGTATAAAAATATTGATCCCACGAGGACTTAATTCCTATTGTTGTTCTTAATTGTTGATACTATTTATTTACAGGTATCTAATTAAATGGAGAAGAGAATGATTGCTTGATTGGTTGGTTGAATGTGGATTTGCTAAATAAATAAAAATACAAAAGAAAATACTAAGGAAAAATAACAAAAGACACAAAATACCTAGGGTCGTGACTCCACACTATATTATTCTACAGATGAATTGACTCTCTTATATATTTGTAATAAATTAATTTGCTAACCTGGAACACGAAGTTATGCAAAAGCCTATGTCTATGGTCAGATGCAAATACCCAAATAACCCAATTAATCATATTCCTATGTTAACCAAGTTACCTGATTTCATTAAGTTCAAGTTCCAATTATGGCTACCCACGCCCGACAGGTATATTCATATCCTGTAAGGAAATCTATTAAAGGGTTATATATCCTCAAGGAAGACCGTGAGCTATTGAATCTAAGGCTAAAATCTAAAATTCTTTTTCCAAGTTCATTTTAAGTTTACCACATCAATCTTATTGGTGATCAGGCAACAAGAAGCATTAAGCTTAAGACTCAATAAACAAACTAAAGAATTACCCATAATATAATTAAATCAATTATTAAGCTTATTAATATTGTGTTTCATCACTTCCCTATAATAAAAATAAAATGATGGGGTTAAGGGATCCACTTTAGAAATCTCAAATTATTATAATATGGAAATTGCCAGTATTACCCAATTAAGTTGAACCAGCCATAAATGCGGTGTTATTATTTATCCATAAACCAGCCATATATGCGGTAATCATCTGTCACCTAAAGACCGTCCTATAAGCGGTGTCACATTATGTTACATAATTAAAACAAGTCATTAAGGCGGTATCAACTTTAAATCCATATTAAATTACAATTTCCATATTATAATTAAAGTGAGATTAATCTACCTTTACTATTTCTAATTTAGAAATCTCCCTTATTATAATATATAAATCTGCGTGATAATTACCAACCAGCCATATAGGCGGTATCCTGATTAAGTCAAATTTATAATTAATTACCAACCGACCAATATGGTTGTATCCAATTTAGTCAGGTTAAAACTAATTTATAAATAATTACCAACCGGCCAATATAGCGGTATCCTCATTAAATCAGGTTTTAAATAGTTTATATATTATAATTAAGGGAGATTAATCTAAATTATAAAAGTAAAAAGTTTTACCCTTCCGAGCAGTAAATTAATTACTGAACATAAAAGAAAAGAAAAAAAATAACATAAAATTTATTACAGAAAGTAAAAGTGCATAATTAAAAGTACTAAAAGTAAAAATACTTAATTTAAATTACAACAACTTAAACACACAAGATGCAATCCTTAAAGTCCTTACAAAACTCAAGGAAGGCATGATTTGAATTCTGAAATCGAGCTGAATTTATAGGCGTCGATGGGCCTTTCGCATCGCGACGCGCAGAGCGTCGCGACTCGCGTTGATCATCGACAAGTGTAAGATTGGCTTCACAAGATCGTGACACATGTCACGTTTACGTCGGCGGCTGAATTATTAGTGTCGGCAGTATGTGATGGCGACACGTGTCCTGGTGCACGTTAGCGTAATTCGCTGAGATGTTGACACGTGGCTGGCGCATTTTAGCGTCGATGATGATTGTTGGTAGCATGTGATGGTGACATGTGGCACGACGTACGTTAGGCGTCGCGACGCGGGCTGCACGTCGCGATGCGCCAAATGACGATTTTGCCCTTTGTTGTCATTTTTCACTGTTTTGGCCCCAAATCACCTCTAGTATGTCATGAAACTTTATTTATCTACAAAATAACACAAAACACATCAAAATATTCACAAAGCTCAAGAAACTATACAAAATATTAAGTCAAATAAGTGGGAAATTGTGATACATTTACCACTCATCAATTACTTTCATCATTCTAAAAATATTTTGTGCAGTATGTTACTTAACAAAAAATCTAAATGCAATAAGTCATTTTTGCATGTTCCATGATGCATCAATCCAATGACAAGTCACACCCATGTATGAGTATGTTTGCCAATGGTCACTCCAAATATCAGAACAAATAAAAAGATGACCTTTAATATCTTTAAATATTTCATTTAAAATAATTTTACAATCTTTGTATAATTTAAAATATTGATGTTTTATTGTATTTCTAGTCATTCTACAACCAGCAGGATTTAAAACATTCTAAACTTAATTAGTAAAAGCAATTTTTCACCAAAACTTAAAGAAAGATGTGTCATACAAGTAAATTTAGCAAATTCTTCTCTATTTTTAGCATCAGAATATTTAAATAAATCTAAGGAACTCGTACCTCTATTAGATGATGCATACCTAGCCATTTTAGTTTGCATTGTATCAAGTTCAATTTCAGCGGCATGATGTTTATCCAAGTGCTTGTTCATATTGCCATAGCCACCAGTAAATTTGTAAGAAACCCCACAATAGTTGTATATTGCTCTTTGATCTTCATTTTCAGTCTCGACTAAATGAAAATTAATTTTGAAAATATCGAAGGAACGAGACTTAAATTCTCTTCTCCGTGTACCGATACTAGTGCTTCTCTCCTGGGTTGGCACATTGGACATGATGTTCTCATATGAGCTTGCCATTTTTTGTTAACAAAATATTAAAGAATGAGAGAATTGAGAACGAGAGAATTGTACAAATTGAGAGAATTGAGAATTGGTGTATTGAAAAATGAAAAAATGACCCATATTTATACATTTTTGGAATATTTTGTGACACATAAAATGTTGATTAAACTAGCTGATTTATTAATATTATCAAGGGTAATTTAGTAATTACCCTTAATATTTAATTTTTTTAGATTTTAGGGCAGGGAGTCGTTGCCGGCCCAACAGCCAGTGGTCGTTAAAAGCCGTTCAAATCGCTGGAACCGTTCGGTTCCAGCTGTTCCATTTGATTCGGTCAAGGGTGAACCCTGACAAAATCGAAAAATTATGGTTCCAGAACCAAAACTGGTTAGAACCGGACAGTTCGGTTCTAACCGGTTCAGTTTCAGTTTGATTTCGATTCTAAATCGGAACTGTGGTCGGGTCTAGCAGCATGACATGGCCTCTAGGCGATGAATGAAGTGGTAAAATATATAAACCTGTTAAAATTCACTTCAAGCATGTCATCCCATTCATTCTGATATTTATGTTTCTTATCGAGTCTTGGATCATGGTCATGTCAAATCATTTCTACTCAAGATCTTTCAAAACTCGATCTTTGTGGATTTGATATCTCTAATATATTGACTATTTGGCCAAAGACTTGTATCCATAACTTGAGCTTCCTTGGAACATCTCTAATTTTTTTATCAAAGCTATCAGATCCCTTTCTTGAAGCACACATGACTTCATACGTTAATCGCTTAATGCCATCTAGAATTTATTCAAAAGATGCGAATAGTCGAATGAGGATATACTAGTGAACCATGAGTATTATCACACAAGTCACCATGTGATCTCAGATTAGAGGATATAATGACACTAATATATAATTTATAGAGATAGATCTAGAAGAATGATTGATATTTCATTATACTAATGAAGATACATATTGCTTATGTCCTTATGATATGAGACTCGTCATTCATTCTATTAACATCAATTGTTAATCTAGGTGACACATAATGATGTTGGTCGAGCGATACATTATTGTCCTATATAATAATCACAATTTAAATATTATTGACTCTCATGATCACAAGCATCTTTTGGATTAACGATATTTATTTTTCATAATGTATCGGGACATACACATAAAATATAGATGTAAAGGTGTGTAGAAAACAAATGCCTTTTATTAAATAAATAATAAATTATATTACAAAATATTTTACCTTAAACCATGACATCCACAACATGTTTTAGGGCATACACTCTAACAAACTCCCACTTGCACTAAAGTAGGTTGTTATGATACCCAATGTCCATCTTCTTAAGATGACACTCCATTTGTTCTTGTCTCATTGGCTTTGTGAGTGGTTAGATAATTTTCAGCTGAATGTGTTTTTTGAATGACTATTTGTCCATCTTCAACATATTCTATTAGTATGTGATACATTCTTTGAATGTGTTTGGATTTCTCGTGCAACCTCGGTTCCTTGGTCTGTGTTATAACCCCATTGTTGTCACAATTCAAAGAGAATGCTCCTTCAATGGTTGGAACTACCTAACTCTATAACAAACTTCTTTATCCAAATTGCTTCATTCGCAGCTTCCGAAGCTGCTATATATTCTGCCTTAGTATTGGAGTCTGCAATAGTGGATTATTTGGTGCTCTTCCAACTGACTGCCCCTCCATTACATAAGAAAATGAATCCAAAATTTGACTTATAATCATCAGTAGAAAATGAATCCAAAAGTTGACTTATAATCATCAGTGTCAATTGAAAGTCGGAGTCCGTAAACCCTTCCATTTTCAATTCTGGTGATCCGTAAGTCAATTCATATCCTTAAACCTTCTTAAGTACTTTGGTATTGCATTGACTGCTATCCAATGGTTTTCTCCTGGATCAGACTGTTGCTTGTTACATTAACAGCAAATACAATATCCGGTCTTATATAAAACATGATATACATGAGATAACTTATAGCAGCTGCATACAGTACTTGTCTCATGTGTGCTCTCTCTTGAGGTGTCTTGGGACTCATCAATCTAGATATATGAATTTTATGTCTGCAAGGAAACAACCCACTTTTAGAGTCCAACATATTAAATCTTTTAAGCACTTTTTATATGTACAAACTTTGGGTTAAGAAAATCATTATTCTAGATCTATCTCTATAAATTCTAATATCGAGAATATAGGTTGCTTCTCCTAAGTCTTTCATTGAGAATGTTTTGGATAACCATACTTTGACCGAAGTCAACATAGTGACATCGTTTTCCAATAGTAATATTTATCTAAATATAGTATCAAGAATGGGATGGCGCTCCCACTGACCTTTTTGTAAACACAAGGCTCATCTATATTTTTTATGAAACTAAATATTTTGATTGCATCATCATATCGTAGATTCTAACTCCTAGATGCTTGCTTTAGACCATATATAGATCTTTGCAACATGCACATCTTATGACTATATGTTTTAGATGTAAAATCTTCTGGTTATTTTATATAAATTTCTTCCTTAAGAAATCCATTCAGAAAAGTCATTTTAACATTTATCTGTCAAATCTCATAGTCATAATAAGTTGTTATAGATAAGAGAATTATAATGGACTTTAGTATAGCTACATTCAAAAAGGTCTCCTCATACTAAACTCTTTGTTTGTGAGTATATCATTTTGCCACTACTCTAGTTTTATAAGTCTATATTTTTTTATCATTTCCAATCTTTCTCTTGAAGGCCCATTGACACCCAATATGACGAATTCCTTCAGGAGGATTAACAAGTGTCCACACTTGATTAGAATACATGAAATCCATTTCATAATTCATAGCTTCTAGCCATCTAGAAGAGTCAATGTCTGACATTATGTTTTCGTAGTTTCTTTGGTCTTCTACGTGAATCGCTTCACCAATCATAAAATATTCAAAATCTTGTTGATTCACTAAGGTGTATCTTAGAGGCATGTGAGGTTCCCTTACTGACCTACAAAGTGGTGGTGTTTCTTGATGTGCTTCTTGTTCTACTTGTTTTGGTTCCTTCTAAGGTAAGTCAATTCGATTTTCAGAATTCTCTTCTTGAGAAACTTCTTTATCCAAGTCTACTTCTTTTCCAGTATTTCCTTCTTGGACCATACGGTCCTCAAGAAAAGTAACATTCCTACTAATCATGATCTTGTGATCAGAGGGAATGTAGAAGTAATATCCCATTGAGTCATTGGGATACTCTATGAATTGACCATTTTCAGATCTTGAGTCTAGCTTTTCTGTAAAGACTTTTCTTACATAAGCTGAACTGCCACAAATCTTCAAGTATCTTAAGTTAGGACATTTCCCATACCATATCTCATATGGGATCTTGGGAGCAGATTTGGTTGTAACTCTATTTGGAACATGTAAGGCTGTTTGGAGAGCATATCCCCAAAAGGACTTCGGTATATCAATAAAACTCATCATGAAATGTACCATATTTAATAAGTATGATTTTTCCTTTCCAATACACTTTTATGTTGAGGTGTTGATATATACCCACTTATTCCTGCATTCTTAGCTTACTAATTTTTTTATATTCTGTATCATTTAATATATTTGTAGTTTCTTTTATGATTTATTTGTAGGAAGTATTGGAACATGGATCTTGGACAAATTGACGTGTTTTGGGACCATAAGGACGCATCGGAAGCACACGGAAAGAGCGGAAAATACAGAATCTGCAAGCCAGAAAAATTGTCTGGCGCATGGGTGCCTCATTAGTATCGCAATAGTAAAGTCCCGCGAGATTAGCACCGCAGCGACCAAATTCACTCAATTCTAGGGTTTTACATGCACAAAGACCCCATGTCTCTATTATAAATACATAAGTTCATCCAAGACTCAAAAGGGGAGGCTAATACACAGCACAAAACACAAAACACATATTTTTAGAGAGATCCAATGAGGAAGATTGAAAAGCGACAAGAGGAGACGATGGCGGTGACGTCCGAAGAGGAAGGGATTCAATTCGGGTTTTATCCTCTAGTTTTCTTTCTTATAACTCTAATGATTTCCATTAGATTCATGACATTATTCTTATTGTTTTTATCTTTAGTCATGAACTAATTCCTTAATTCTGGAGAATGATGTAACTGATGCTTGAACCTTTGTATTGTTTGTCATTATTGTTATGAAGTTATATTTCAGTTTATTTATATTCTCTTGAGTTTAATGCTTCTTGTTTGCTGGCCACAAATTAATATGCATGTTTAGAATCTATCACTCGGGAGAGAGGGATTTTGAATAGTATCTAGAGAATATAACCTAGGAGTTTTATAGAGTTTGGGAGAATCTATAATTCCTTTGAAGTTGTTAACATAGAATCATAAAGCGTAATGAGTCGTTAATTACTAGATTTTTATAGGGATATCAAAGTCTGTAATTGATGATCTTTTCACTGTTGCTCTGGAGAGGGAGTGAATAATTAAGGATTCTTGACTTATAAACAATGCAACTGAAAAATGATTAATTGGCATGACAAATAAATAGGAGATAGTTAGGTGAAACCAGACTCTAGAATCTCTTTTGTATTGGTTCTTCATATCTAATTATTTTTATATATTATTTATTTAATTAAATATTTATTATTTATCTTCTAAATAAAGTTAGGATTATCAGTTGTAGTACTTCGTGTGAGTGAACACAATCCATGTGGGTTCGACACTCTTAACTCATCTTTACTAAAACTTAAAACCGTACACTTGCGATACGATAGAAAATATCACAACAGGTGTATAAGGAGGTGTTACCTGAGACACTATTCCATGTTCTTTGCAATAATCTTGAAATTCGATAATTAAGTATTTTCCTCCACAATCAGATCGTAGATTTTTTATAAATTTTCCTAATTGGTTTTCTATTTCATTCTTATACTTCTTACAAAAGTATGTGACTTGTGTTTTATTATGTACAAATACCAAAATCTTGAACAACCGTCAATGAAAGTAACAAAATATGAAAACTACATTTGGCCACTATACTAAGTAGACCACATACATCAATATGTATAAGTTCCAAGGTTTCTTTGGTTCTTTCATTTTATCCTACACAAGGTAACTTTTACTCTTTAGAATCTGTGAGGACATGCAAATATGTGAGGTAGCAGCAGAATCTAAAATCCATGAATGGGATATAAAACTTATACCAAGATCAATTTCAATAATAAAGAATGAGGATGTAACTTCTTTTGGCTTCTTCAAGCTTGCAAGGTACTAAGGACATTTCGTCTTTCAATGTATTCTGTTCTTGTAGTAGAAGCACTCATCTTTGGCCTTTTTTATTTTTCTTTTCTTCGATATGCCTCAAGTGGGCTTATTTTTCTTGGGAGCTTGCTTCCTTCCCTTTCTCTTTTTCTTGCCCTTATTAGGACCAAAGACACCATGAACTACCTTTTTCTCATTTCCTTCAACCTTTAAAGGTTTTTGGTCTTTTCATAGGTCCTTAACGAGCCATAAAGCTCACTCAGTGACCTAGTTGATCTAATCAATTTGTTCATATTGAAATTGGAAATGAAGCTCTTGAAGGCGAGAGTAAAAGATTACGGAATCAAATCCACCTTAACTTTAAATATTAGTCTTAGATCAAATGTATCTATTTGGTCAATCAAATTGATCATTTGAAGCACATGATCAGAGATATGAGTCTTTTTCTTCATTTTCATCCTAAATGACTTGATAGTAACATTATATCTAGCATTTTCACTACTTTAAATATACAAATCTTGTAGGTGTTCTATGATGTCCACCGATGAGTCAAACCTTTCACATTGCTCTTACAAAGCTGAGCTTAGAGAGGCTTTGAAGTAGCTTCTTATCTTGAGTTTATCATTCTACCACTTGTAATATACAACAGCCTTTTCAGCAAGGGTATATCATCAATAGGTTCAGGATCTATCATATCGAGAACATAGTAGAGACATTTGTAATCCAAGACAATCTTGAGCTTACGACGCCACTCCAAAAAATTTGGACGAGTGGGTTTATCTTTGTCAAGAATTGTGGATAATGGATTCGTTTTGTATCACTGACTCTGTTGAAAATAATAATTTGTTAGTTATTTTGTAATAAGTT